>QYTT01078179.1:3702-16547 GCA_006980735.1 Dasypogon diadema | reverse complement strand
AAAGTATATTTACGTTTTATGCAAAAACAATATAAAACCTATACCCTGTACATATAAATATGTTTAATAAATCTGTCGTATCCAAAACATCATGAAGTGATATAAATCCTTACATACCATTTCGATATAGCTCTTATACTATTTGTGGAATAAAATTTTATAAGATTGAAATGTATATAAGCAATAAGAATTTTTGAATGGACCTATATAGATATGAAAATTTATAAAATTTACACCAAGATTTCTAACCGTGTAGAAGAAGTCTGCGTACACCAAGTAATGTGTAACTTCCTTTTGGATCAATTCACCCTAAGTGTTGATTTTGTAATAAGGTTTTTTGTCCATACATTCTTTGTATATTTACAGTATAAATGCTAACATAATATATTCCAATCAAATGCAAAATTAAGAAAACAATCAGGATATAAAAAGTCACCAGCATTCTGCGTATGATCAAGTCAAAAGTATAAATAATTGAGTAATAATTTAATTTAAGATTTAATAAATAGCTGCATACCCTTTCCTTTGGAGGACTTCTTGCAATCCTTTCTGCATAGAATACACAAGACAAGTACACACTTTTTCGAAAAATTCGTGTATTTATTTGAAAAAAAGTGAAGAAAATTCCAAAATTTTTAATTTTAGTATTCGTTGCTCTTAAATGAAGAGGGAGGGGTAGGAGGGTGTGTAAGCAATCGCTTAAAAGTCACTATAATTCCCTGTGATATGGCGCTATAATCAAATAAATAAATAAATTAAATAAACAGAAAATTAGTTACTTTATATAAAGCTGCAAGTTAGAAAAGTGATACTTATCGTTCGTCCGTAGGCCTTGGGTGTGATTTATCTCCGACTGTACTCTGATCGATGGCTCGTAGCCTATGGATCATCTGCATCCTTAGGATTGGTCGAATTTTGTTCCAGTATTCTCTTTAGAGACAAAAATGTCTCTTATATTTTGGCATACATTTTTAGCAGTAGTATTGTATTTATAAAAATTTTACGTGCAGAACTTATTGAACAGTACTTGATTCTATTTTTTTACAGACAGCAGTACAGATTGCTGGGTGAAATTTCGAGCTACATAAAACTATCCACATGAGAAAGAGTCCTCCCTCAAGTCGATCCCATCAAACTTTAACGTCTGTCTGTGAAGCACGTGTATAGTAATCGTTCTGTAATATCCTAAACCCAACAGGGAAGTCAAATGGTATCAAGGGCACACATAGTAAAAATACTGACTTCTCTCGAAAATAGCCGATTAAAATTATGGTGTCGATATCACTGTGATTCAGAGCTTTCAATTTCAGTCTAATATCATAATCACATCACTAAAGCACTCACTCTTAGGATAAGTTTATGGATTGGGAGATTCGAAGGTTTGAAAATGTTGAAATTCTACTAAATAGTGGACAGCGTCATCTGTAGATACCACTGAGTCTATCGATTTGCATACCATTTCTGTACATTCAAATGATTTCAATAACATATTATAAATAGCGGCAGCCTAATCGGTTTTAGCATGTTCGTATAATCATTTCGTAGGCTTATCCTGGATGTGGGCAACGTCAAGTATTTTCGCAACTAAGTCTTGCCACTACTTCTTGGGTTCTGGTTCCGTTCGGTTAATAATTTTCCCATCATAGTCGCCTATTTTAAGCATTAGATCGGATAATTTAATAGCTTAAAAATATATTTGATTGATGATTTAATCTGTAGAAATATTTTTACTCCTGGATTTTTTTATAACGCCTTCCTTAGTGGATGCTTGCATTATAAAAGGAATCCATTTTCCATTAGGTAAATTTTTCTGTTGTAGCAATACGTAGAAGAACAACGAATCGTTCGAGTTGAATGATGCACCAAAAGATCATTTCTGGCTGGAGTCCCCAAGCTTTGCTAAACAGTTTTTGACAGTATGATAAGGCTGATATCTCTTTATCTTTTGAATATTTTAAGTTGTGAGTTCCAAGTAAGACGCTGGTCTAGAATTAGACCTAAATATTTGGTGACAGTTAAGAGCTGAATGGTGGTCCCCTAAAGATTTGGAGCTATGAAAGAAAGCTTCATTCTTCTTGTAAAGGGGATCAAAACTGGTTTCTAAGGGTTGACACGCAGATTGACTTGTTTGCACCATTTGCGAGCTAAGACTAGGGTACTTTGTACCTTGGGCGAGAGGAGATGGTCTTGTTTACCCTTTACTACCATAACGATGTCGTATGTATGTTCGTAGACGACGTACCTATTTTCTTGAGAAGCTCATCAACAAGCAACGACCACAACAAAGGGGATAGGACCCCTCCTTGGGGACAGCCTCTTTTGGCTTTATTGTCTTCGAGCTTCGCTGTGACAGTCCGGCTTAAGAGCATAGCACTGCTCCAAAGGATGGCTGAGGGTTCTAGGCCTTTACTGATGAATGCCAGCTCAATAGTCTCAAAGGAAATACTGTCAAAGACTCATTGGATGTCTAAAAAGGAGTTCAGGGTAATCTCTTTGTCCTTCATCGCCTTTTCTAGTCTAGAGACTAGATCATGTAAAGCGGTTATTGCAGTTTTGCCTGTTTAATAGGCATGCTGATGTGGATGCAGTGTTTCTAATGTGGATATCTGTGACCTCCTCTATGGTTCTAAGCATCAAAGAAGTCAGGCTAATTGAGCGATAAGACTTAGGATAGACAGCGAGGATCCCGCTCCAAGGCATAGGGATACGCCCCAGAGCATAGCTGGCCCTAAACAGTTTAACTAGTAGTGGTAACTGATACTACTGGTATCAGTTCCTCCGACTGTTATTGTAGAAGGGCAGGGAAAATACCATCACCGCCTGGTAATTTATAGGCTTTTAATGAGCTTATGACTCATTTAACCGTTCTATCAGTAAAGATGCTACCTGAAAATTGTTTTTTTTTTGTTTGTGCAATCACTTTTATTTTTAACACATTCGTACTAAAAGTAGTATTAGATATTATAACTGTATACTATACAGTTCCGGTAATGCCTGCCAATGTTGGTGTTTGTATCCATAAAATGTTGGGTATAGTCACTAAAAAAATTGTAATTATTGTGACCATAAGAATTTAAATCTATCGATTTACTGTGGAATTGTGCCCTTACAATAAACTATGTAGCAACCTTGGTTCAGACGCTTGCCTATAGGCCTGATCATCTAACGTCAGATTATTGCGCTTGAAAGAAGTTTAACAAAAAAATTACAAAACCGTAAAAATGTATACTAACAATTCTGTTTTTTACATAAAATTCCCGGAAAATAAATTATAATAAATCAATTTTTTCGATTGACGCAGTAAAGATTTTGTAAATCGTTAGTTGTTTTTAATATCCATACAATTTGTTTACTAAGTTGATGACGAAAAAAACTTGTTTTTCTTATAATTGTAAATATTCAAAACGTATTTTTGCTATCGTTATTTTATTTCGAAGCAAACTAGTGAATAGAATAGAATAGCACTAGATATGAGATTAATATAATTTCATAAACCACCCTACATTTTGTTAGAATCTTCAAAACAAAAGCATATACTGCGTACTGCAAAAAAACTAAATAAAAGAATGTTTGATAAATTAATGCAGGACGTTAATGAATTCATTGGAAATAACCAAATTACGTCAGTATCATGGTAAGGTAAAAAACAAATTAAGTACATTTTGAATTGGCAATAAGAGATATTCAAAATCACGATAGTAGCGCCAATAAAAGCAAGAAAAGGAGATCCTTTGATAACATATGGCGACGCATGGTTTTCTCGATTAGTCTGGGATTATATCATACATAACTTGTTAAAAGCCTTAAAATTATACATTTCCTGGACTCCTTTAAAGAACAAAATTTGCCGAAATTTTTAAGATATCATAGAAAACAATTCAGTTGGGAACTGGAAAATATTTTTACAAGATTCGTTACTATTCGAAATTGCTAATAACATTATTTGTGCCCTTCTTAATGTCTTCTAGCCTAAGATGTTATTCTGAAAAAAGAGGAGGGTGCTTGGAAAAAATCTTGTGTGTGTAACGTCAATAGTTTTCTTTTTCTTCTCGGAACATTACTTACATAGATTTCCATGCTTAGACGGAACCTGTTGGCGTCAGCACGTGAAAAATCGATAGGTTCTTGGAATATATTTCGTGCTTTGATTTGTTAGGGCGTAGCCAAATTATGAAAATTTCATGCTCTTGCATTTTAGCATAAACTGAAAACTAGAGAGTGCCCGAAGGGCACAATTTCTGGTGGATGCTTCGGATGTTGAAAAACGAATAGTGGTGAGTCTTGAATTAATATTCATACTTTTCTAACTCTCTTTTGAATATAATAAAATCCATGGAGTTAAAGAGTTTGACGTCATATACGCAAGTAATTAGTACACGCTTTTACAGATCTTCAAATTTTAGAAATTTTGAACAAAATTTTCACAAACAAATGGCTCAAATGTAAAAATATTAGCAAAACTTGTTGCTGATTTTACTGTTTCACAGGCTAACATAGAGGGGCAAAACTAAGACTTCACAGAAGATCCCTGCACCTGTCCTGCCACTAATCATAGAAATCTCGTGAGCATTAAAATATCCCTCCTTCCCTTCTCTGGAAGTGGTCTGATAAGAGATCTGTGAAAGCTTTCGCTTAGTCAGACCATCTTAATCCTGTCCCTGAGCATCATGAGTTCTCTAGTCTCTTTTACGTGATTCTTTTTCGCCTAAACTCAGTTCCTGACGAATTCCGTATACTGTCCATCTGCATTCACTGCCAACCTCTTCACAAAGAGATTCAGCACTGATAGACCCAGAAGGGTTTCTAGTGCCTAACCCTCAGGATTCGGCCTCTTTGCAAACATTCATCTTAGTTCCAATGAGCATAAGTAGCTTAAATTTCAGCTTTGCCTTCACAGCGAAGACTATGGTTTCTATTCTTATTAAAGTTAAATTTTGGGAGGTTGTCTAAGTGACAGTTCTGCTTGAAGACCTATTGTCGAAGAGGATTTGATCTCACCGCGAGTTAAGGTTTCCGGGAGGATGATCGTTCCACTTAGTCACTCCAAGACCGAACACTCACCCAAAATATGTATGGTGGTCTCGTCGCCTTCCAAACAAAGACCACATTCTGTCTCATTATACAGTCCCATTTCAAGTGGGTGATACCTTAACCCATGATTGTCAGGTAAATAGCCCATAAGCAGCCTAAGATCAGTTTTGCATAAGGCGGTGGTTTTATAGGCATAGGGTCTGACAAGCTCCTTAGCCTGACGCATTCCGTGGACATTTCCCCAATAGGACTGCTGGAGATCACTAGCTCATTTTTCTATTACAGCGCTGGTGACAGATCAGCCAATTGCTGCGGCAAACATATACTAAAATTGGAACCATACAGAGAAGATTGTTTTTGTTTTTCTCGCATTAATAGTGAGACTCTGTTCCTCACACGACCCTCTCACCATTTGGAGAGCATTCCTCGTTATGTGAACGTTAGTAGTCACATGAACTTACTCCTCGCCACCAACACCGCATCATTTGCATAGTCAATTACGTGAATGCCCGTCCTTAGATTATATAACAAAACCAGGATAGGCCTTAATGACAGATGGAATAAGCCGCTGTTGATCTCCCAGCCTGATATGCATGCTGGTGTACGTTTAAGGGATACTCCTTCAATATTATGTTCTTCAACAGCTTTTAAATTGTTTTCAACAGAAAGGATGTCAGAGTGACCATTAATTCATTTTCTCCGGCTTCGATGGAAATATCACCTTTATTTCCCTCCACTCAACCGCACTTTCCCTCTCCATGAAGTGGTCTGGCGTGCACGTGTATGCCAGTAGAACAGCTTATATCTCATGCTTTACCACAACACATGTCCGGAATCTGGTCAAATTACCGCAAAAAAGTTTATGCCTTTATTGCAAATGATGGATCATTTGGATTAGAGAAAAAGATATAGCGTTGAAAGAGAAATTAGGGGAGCAAACTACTCATTGAAATCGATGAAAATCACGTCAACGGCTTTCTTAAGTAGGTATATAAGCGAACCATTGATAAGTGAAAAGATTGTAGTAAAGATTTATTTCTTTTTAAATAGACAGACATACAAAGAAAATAAAATAATGAATTTTAATAAAATTAATGATGATTTCAATATCAGTGATAATAAAAAGAATGTAGCGGAACGTGGCACACATTTTGATGTGTGGCGTTCCTTCACATCTATTAGACTTGATGTCGACGGAGACATTTACCCGTTTATACAAGAAAAACATTCGTTTTAGTTTTTGATTTCAATTTCATGCAGACGAGGTGGCCCCGAACTACCAGATTTTATATTGTATTGTAAATTAAGAATATTCAAAGTGTCCGAAAGTGTCGAATAAAAAATTGTTTTACATTTTACATAATTGGATTAAATTCTCATGGATGGCAGTCGGCATACTAAGTACCACTGCCATAAGGATAATGAATCCACTCCATATTCAACTAGTACTGCAGATGTGCCTGAGCAACCGAATTTGTACGAATCGTAAGCAACTGAAAAAAGCATAGTGTTTACTTCGTCAATGTAGCAAACACGGTTCTTTTGGCTTGCTGATATCGTAAAATATGTAGTATGTCAATTGTTTATTCAAGCCAAAGTATTTGCCGATAACGTACATTCGCTGCCAACTACGAGTATACTCATAAAGCTTTTAAGCTCTCTCTTTTACGAAATGTATTTTTACATATACTTTTCTCACGAAAGCTTTTCTATTAATTAGGGCAGTGAATGGGTTAGTGATTATCTTTCCCCACATTGCGCAACTGTTGAGGATGCAGAATGCAGTCGAAGTATTTAAATAACAAAATCCCCCATATATCTTTTCAGTAATTTACAAGTACACATCCTTATTATATTCATGCCTTAAATTTGCAAACTTATTTCCATTTTCAAATTTGCATCATTTGCTGCGGAGTTAATTTATGAATACTAAAAATTTGCTTATTTGCATGAGTTACAAAAAAAAGCCACATTAAAAGAGGCAGACTGAGAATTTTATGCGACTTTTTTTCGCATTATTCATTTCTGCTTCAAGATGGCGGCAGGCTGGAGTATTGCTTAAACTTTAATACTTAATTCCTGTATTTTGCATTATAGAGATATTCGCTGCTAAAAATTTACAGCACTAAAGCCTAAAGATCTTTAAAGCTTGACAGCTATCGCGCATTTATTATAAAAGCGTCTCGTAAATTATATGCAGAGATATTTTTTATTTTTGGGATGGAGCCAGAATTCCATTTTAGATATCTTAATATGCATAAAAAAAATTTCGGGTTTCCCGCAGACTGACACCTTTTTTGGACAACTCGCGGAAAAGTTAATGTGACAGAGTTAAAGGAGCACTGAAACGACTAGCCGCAGAAGATTATAGAAGTCAAGGTTCTTATACTAATCCGAACATAGCATCTTGTGAGTTATCGGTATTGTTGACCAAAATCAGCTACAGCAAGAAAAGATTTTTGAATTTATATTCAAACAGAATTCAAACTGGTATCTCCAGAACCAGAGCAACAGAAAGTGGATGCACAATCGTTTTTTTTTTCTTGTCAGACCGATTCGAATAAATTACAGCTTTTATATTTTATAGAAGTATTTATTAATGTTGCTTCAGTCTTTATGCTTTTGTAGATAGCATTTTATTATAAACATGATAATTAAATTTGTTTATCTTGTACTGCAAATTAAATTCAAATTATTTTTGTTTCAACACTATAAGAGCAAAAATGGATCTTATAATGAAGAGTGAGAAAACAATGGAAAAACCCGGCCAAGTGCAAGTCGTACGTTCGCAATTAGTGTTCCATACAATAAAATTTATGATATAGAATATATTTTTTCAGACGTTTATTGTTTTATAAATCCATATCTCTGATTTTAAAACAAATTTGTTTGTGTTGACTGAAAAATCATTTCACAACATGAACTTCTATATTGTTTGGGAAGTTACTAAACAAATTCCGGTCGGGTTGTAATACGGCCCATAACGTTACGATCTGCAGTACAACTTGATCAAGTTGGACATGTAATCGTATCGTGTGTAGGGCTGCTGTCCAACTGGTTTTCAAATTCGTCCAACGCTGTATGAAAATCAAATTGTTGTAATTTTTTGAGGGCTGGCCTTAAGGTTGTACCGTATCGTGTATGGTGAAGTTGTACAACAATGCCTGAGCTTGTGTAGTAAGACATCCAACAAGATATCAAACCAAGTTGTACTGCAGATCGTAACGTGTATGGGTCGCATAACGCTTGTGATATCGCCTAATGCATTTCGAATACTATCGGACCGACTTAGGCTAAGCTCGCACACTCGCAACATCGCCCGCAGCCGGCGCCTACCCCCCGCGCTACGAACGAAAAATAATATATATTCGTTGAAAGAAGATCTTATTGCCTTTCTTCTATTGGGAATATGCAAAAGTTTTCGCCGTTCACATTTAGGTGTCTCCTTTTATGAATTTCGTAAACATTGATATTTGTGTTCTTGGTTTTTTTTCTTTTAACATTTGGCAATAATATTTTGTGAAATTTTTGTTGTTTTGGGAAAGTTGTGAGTCTTTTTACACCGTTGAAAATGTTGGACTTCGGGCCAGACAAACGACATTTGCGGAAAGTTCTTCTTTTCCATTTTAATATTTAAAAAAAAACTGCTGCAGAATCTCATAGATTACCTGTGGACGCTTATGGTGAATTTGCTCTTTCGGAACAAACATGTAAGGAATGGTTTCAACGGTTTAAAAGTGGTGATTTCAACGTTGAAAATCATGCGCGATCCGGAAGGCCAAAAGAATTCGAAGATGCCGATTTGCAATATTTATTGGATGTTGATTCGCGTAACACTCAGGAGGAACTCGCAGAAGTATTGAACGTTGACCAGTTAGTCGTTTCCAGGTGCCTAAAAATAATGGGAAAGATTCAAAAGAAAGGTGTGAGGCTTCCATATGAATTGAAAGAAGGAGACATTGAGAGGCGATTAGTCACGTGTGAAGTGTTACTCGTTAGGTAAAAATCAAAGTCCTTGTTGCATCGAATCATCCCTGCAGATGAAGGATGGGTGCATTACGACCATCCTAAGCGAAAAAAATCATGGGTTTGCCGTGGGGAAGCATCAACATCAGTACCAAAAAAGAACATCCACGGATCGAAGATTATGCTCTGTATTTGGTGGGATCAGAAAGGCATTTTGTATTATATTTTTAAACCGGGCGAAACCATGACCGGGGATCGTTATCGACAACAACTTATCAAATTGAAACGACCACACTATACGCCGACAGACATGATAAAGTGATATTCCAACTCGACTATGCCAGACCACATCTTCACAAATCAGTCGAGGACACATTGGAATCGTTCAAATGGGAACTTCTACCACACCCGCCTTATTCACCGGATATAGCTCCGTCGGACTATTACCTTTTTCGATCAATGAGTAGCGGTTTGGCAGATCATCGCTTCCCTTCTTTCGAAAGTTGTAAAAAATGGATCGACGATTGGGTCGCTTCTAAAATTGAAGAATTCTTTTTCAAGGGAATCCATGCTTTGCCTGTTGGTGGGCAAAGGTTGCAGCAGCCGAAGGGCAATACTTTAATTGATGGTATATTTCATTTTTGTCTATTAATAAATGAGTTTTTCAAGTAAAAAAACGGCGGAAACTTTTGCATACTCCCGATACTTTTCTCAGATACTTTTAGCCATTATTTCAATAAAATAAGTCCTTTTTTTAAATTTTATTAAAGTAAGTTGAAACAAAAAACGAATGTTATATTTTTATTTTATCAGTTTTCATTTGACAATTCACACGATGGCCTGAAAATAACCCCTAAAATTAAAAATTCAACTTTTAAAATTTTTTATATGTAATTGGGCCCCACTTTCTGTCTGTGCCAAATTTTAAATGTATGCGTGAAATAGTTTTGGAGAAAATCACGTAGTATGATAGACGGACATACAGAAAACGAAGTGGTTACATAAGTATTTTAGTACAGAACTAAAATTGAAGAGAAGAAAAGGAAATAAAGGAACTTAAGTCAATAATACTTGAAGGTATTACACGAATAAAAGCCAAATAAAACTACAATGATTGTAATTTTCTTAACAAAATCTAATCTACGTGAATTTTTGCAAACCAACGAGTTGAAGGGGACTATTAATATGCCGAGCAGGAATAAATTTGGGGCTATAGAATATGGCCCAGGTCTGGGTTGCCCGATTTCTTTAAGGGTCCTAATAGGGCAGCCTGGTGTGGCCCAGATCCGAAATGTAACGTTATTGCGAGTCCGGACCCTATCAGGCTAATAGCTTCTGGCTTAGGTCGGGTTCCCGCACATGGTCCAGATAAAATTTTTAAATCGGGCTGCATGATTGCATTCTGGCAAAATTGTCGAAACCAGACGAGGCACACCTTATCAAGGTATGAGATAAGTGCATCAAATCGGGGCCCAATTGGAAAACTCCTAATTGGGCATTTCATATTAGGAACTGATGAGGGTCTCACAGTAACTTCCTAATATGGCATACCGTCCTACGGTCTGATCTGGCCTTCACGGTGTTAGGGGATGCCCTAACAAATTTCTGCTCGGGATGTTTCCATGAGGATGATTGCGTTAGAATTGAGTTTTCGTTAAGTTATAAAATGGGAACTCAACATAAAACCGTTTCCATAAATCTGCTGAGTTGACAACTACTGTAGTACTTCAATACATTTTACTGTCCATTAACTTTAAAATACTTCACTCTTTTATTACTATAATAACAAAAAAGAATTGCTTTCTATCCAGAAATTCTTCCAGCACTCATGTCTCCTTGACCCGACCAGTTTCGTTGAGTTTAACTTAACGAATCTCAACTCAACTCGAGTTTCCATTATCATTAATTCGAGTTCAGCTCAGGTTCAAACTTGCACGGAAACATACTACATGAGTTTATATAACTTTATGGGGATGACGTCATCAGCCAAATGTTATTTATCTTCTATTCTGAATACCGTTAGTATAGTTAACCTTTCAACATTTAAACCTTGTTTGATTGTTTTTATTTTTAAGAAGCGCAGTACTGAATATGTTCAGATCGAAAACCGGGTTAGAATTCAGTGAGAGATCTTTCAGTATCCAGCAAAGTAGTAATTTGCTCGGACTTTACGAACTCGAAGACTAGATAAAAATGGAAAAATGCTTTTGGATCAGAAGTTTGCGGGAAAAGAACTGTTGAGCTTTTTGACAAAAGGAAATAAAGTAAATAAAGTCCCAGTTAATATTGGAAACTTCTTTTGTCAAGGCTGAAATATTGATTGAGTTTTACTATTTAATAGTTCTTCGTGAAAGAAAAACTAGGTACGTTAATCCTATATGTTAAAAACCGGAGATTGTGATCCGACTCGACTAGGATTACTAGCGATGATCAGATCTAAGAGAGATAAGCTAATATCAAAGAAACAGGTGGGGAGTTCACTTAAAATATGTATCTCAAGAGCATTAAGAGAACACTCAAACTCTTTAGCTTGTCTGTAGGAGAAAATACATTTTTTAAAGTATTGTTTAAGCTTAAAGGATAACCCTGTGATGCACACAGAACAGCTTAGGCAGGAGAAAATTAGAGAAGAGGTGATTGGGGTGATTTTAACGTGCCAATTGTTGCAAGTGAGCCACAATTTATGGCATAAAAATTTTTCAAATAAATTGTTCCGTGCAGGATTCGAACCCATGGCTATAGAGGAGAAATTTTCTCATGGGCACCTGCTCGACTACTGGCTTGGTTTTGTATTAAAATTGTCGAATTTCAGAATAGCTAAAGTTATTTCCTTTAAGAAAATTTTTGTAGTCAGTAGTCAGATGTTAGGAGGCCCACGTCGAAAACAGCCAACCTGTCCAACCTCAACACTCTTCTCTGCTTTTTCAAAATAACTGACACACGATAGAAAATGGTTACGCGGCAAAATCTTCTCCAAGCCGTGTCGATTTTCAAGTTAAACGGTCCGCAGGCATTGTTCAAAAATCTAGGTAGATATAATAATATCAGCAACACTAGGTATTTATAATCCACGTATGCAAAAGTGAATATTTAGTCCTTGCATATAATCACCAATGGAAATGATACGGAAAAATTTGAAATAAATAGAACTAGAAGGAAGGTCAGAGTGATTCACTAGCACGTCTACTCTTTAGCGACTATTTTTTCCTCATATGCTTTGGCAAAACTTTGTTGCTCATAATCCGAAGTTTGAATGCGAGGATTACTTGAAGTATCCTACTCCACAAATAAAATCTCACATCGAGATAATCAGGAAGGCAGGGCAGGAAATATCGTACACCGTTGATGTTAAGTGAAACCAACAACATAAACAAAATTAAAGAAAATGTTTTATTTAAAGCATTGCAGGCCAATTGCGCCAAATCGCGAGCAGTTAAGGCGATAATTCTCAGCATCTATCCAAAATGTGTTAAATTTTAAAACAATTTAATAAATAAAATGTGAAAACGAGACAACAAGATTTTAAGTATTTGTTTAAAAATAATAAAAGTCCAACGATAGATATTTTTCAATATCCTAACAACACTATCCCTGCTCATCTTGATTTTCAAGAAAACTTGCTTTTATGAATTCTAATCTAGTATAGATTTGTCGCGATGAAAATCTTTTTGCAAGAGTTCGATACGTACTTACCTCGCTCTTTCATAATTTTCTTGGGATAATCCACGAATTTCGGCCCATTTCAGATATATTTTTAAATTTATCGGCCTATCAGAATGTTCATTGACAGTAAAATTCGTAATTCGAAATGGATCAATAGGGGGAAATCCTAGGTCTGGTCGTCCTTT
>QYTT01078178.1:0-10635 GCA_006980735.1 Dasypogon diadema | reverse complement strand
CTAACTTTAGCACTTTCTGCTTCTTGGCTCCATCATCACACTCCTCTTCACCCATTTTACCTTCCCGTTTCGTTATAGATAAGATATGGGGGCGTCCGCCATATTGAATTTAGTGTGACGTTATTTCATTTTTCGTATTCTTCTCAGCAAACTCTTTCATTTGATACCCATATCATGGAAGTGCATAAAAAATAACCAGTCCGCCATCTTCGGGAGTCCGCCACATTGAATTTAGAGTGACGTCATTTTATTTTTCGTATTCTTCTCAGCAAACCATTTCATTTGATACCCATATCATCATGGTAGATAGGAAAATTTTGTCCGTCATCTTGGGGCGTCCGCCATATTGAATTTAGTGTGACGTCATTTCATTTTTCGTATTTTTCTCAGCAAACCCTTTCATTTGATAGCCATATCATGGCACTGCATAAAAAATAACCAGTCCGCCATCTTTGGGGGTCGGCCATATTGGATTTAGAATGACGTCACTTAGCTAACCATGCATTGTCATCCAAACTAAACGTGTATGCAAAATTTCAGTTCAATCGAAAGCTAGGAAGTGGGTGAAATTTAACTTACAAGATTTTCTTACATAGTTAGTTACAAGTGAAGCTAATAAAAGCGTATTAATATTAAAAATGGAGTACGCGAACAATAATGTACAAGAATCATGTGAAACAAATATTGCGCCGGTTTTACAGTGCCAAAAATCACTAATGGAACAAATGGACAAATTCATCTCGAATTGCAGAAAAACTGCTTTTGCTAAACGCACTTATGGTTATTACCTCGGACGTGTTAGTCATAAAACAATACAATGTTACAAATGACAATTATCAAGTGGCCTGGTGCGCATTAGTTCACCGATATCAAAATAAGGGCGTGCTAATAACAACACAATTGCGGACATTGACTTGCCAACCCAAAATACTTAATGAATCAGCAAGCTCATTAAAGGCCATGATCGATATTACTACAGAATGCTTAGCTTCTTTAGCTAACTTAGATGTGTCGGTCGCTGTATTGGACCCTCTTCTCATCCACTTGTTAGTGCAAAAGCTCCCCCTGAAACTCATCGGGTATGGGAAGGGAAAATATCCGAAGAAAGCAATTATCGGACCTGGGAAAAACTGGAAAGCTTTCTGGAGACTAGATTCCGCACCTTAGAAGCTTTAAATGAAGTGCGGGCTAAAGATAACTCGCAATCAAATAGAAAGGTAAATAAGTCAGAAGCTTCTGTCCAGAACTTTTATGTAGGCCAGGTAATATGCAAAGTGTGTCAAGGCAAACACTCGGTAAGGTCGTGTGAGAAATTTTTGACACATGATCCATTAGAACGACTGCAAATTGTTAAATCTAAGGGGTACTGTGTGAACTGTTTGGGAGAATATCATTCAGTTAACAAATGCCGCAGTCAAACGCGCTGTGTCAAATGTAGAGGGAAACATCATACCTTACTTCATCGCCAATGCGCAAATCTGAAAACAGAATTACTACAAAGCAAGCAAACCTCTCAAGACAAATTCCCGTTGGAAAATAATTTTATCAACATGGTCTCTGTCTCTAAGCTTGCTACTAACTTTATTACCGAAGATAATTCAGTTTTGCTGGCTACGGCAGAAGTAGGGGTAGAAAGTGCCATGGGAACTATTTACATACGTGCGTTAATTGACCCAGGTTCGCAGTCAACCTTCATTGCCTCCTCCATTGTGTCAGAACTTAATGTACCAACTCAATCAGCGGCAATGAAAATAACAGGTCTAGGGTCATTAGAAACTGCTCGAGCTACAGGAGTAGCTAAAATTGTAATAACCTCCAGTAAGTCCACATGTCGTATTCCAACGGCAGCTGTGGTTCTAAGATCTTTAACAGATTTGCTCCCATCAGCACAAACGTTAAACGCTTCATTAGACAATTTAACAGGTTTAGATATTGCAGATCCGAACTATAACATCCAGGCAAGGGTAGATATGATCATTGGAGCTGACATGTACCCATTTATATTGTGTGAAGGCGTGAGAGGGTCCTCACGGCACACTTGTCGCGCAAAATACTATCTTTGGTTGGATTTTAACGGGAAAAATCTCACAAGTCCCTAAAGAAGATATAAAGTTACGTTCATTTAATATCAAATGTTCTATAGATGAACAATTACGAAAATTTTGGGAAGTGGAAGAACTTTCTATACCAAAAAGGATCACTCCTGATGACGAACGCTGTGAAGAAATCTACAAGAGTAAGCATTATCGTAATTCCGATGGATCATATATAGTTCGTTTGCCATTTTGAAAAACAGGGACCGCACCTAGGTGATTCCAAACAAATAGCTTTGAAACGATATACCTCTACCGAAAGAAGTAATAGCAGAAAGGTAATCTTAGAAGAATATAATAGAGTTTTGGAGGAATATATCTCATCTGGGCACATGGTTCCAGTTACTACTTGTACTGCAAAACCTCCAAAGGATACATATTATCTTCCACATCATGCTGTAATGAAGCCCTCGAGCACTACAACAAAATTGAGAGCTGTTTTTGACGCTTCCAGTAAATCATCCAATGGGAATTCATTAAACGATAATCTTCTGACTGGCCCCAACTTGCAGCAAGATATTACCGACATCATTTTGCGATGGAGGTGTCACAAATACGTGTTCACTGCTGACATAGAAAAGATGTATCGGCAGACTTGGATCCATCCTGATGACGCTCAGTATCAAAGGATTCTTTTGCGAAGGAATTCAATTTCCAACATCGAAGAATACGAGCTCAGAACAGTTACATTTGGTGTTAATTGTGCCCCCTATTTAGGAATCCGAACGTTGCAACAGCTGGCCGAAGATGAAAGAGAGAACTTTCCACGAAGGTCATTATGAACGGCTTTTATGTAGATGATGTTCTTACAGGTGGAGATTCAATACAGGAAGTACAAGCTCTTCAAGTGGAAATATCAACTCTCCTAGCAAAAGGGCGTTTCCCTCTAAGAAAATTTTCATCAAATGATTCCACTATATTAGAAAATATTCCGGAAAGCAATAAATCCAAAGAAGCATTGAAAATGCAATTTTCGGACAACACTCTCTTAAAAACCTTGGGAATATATTGGGATCCTAAAACTGATGTATTTCAGTACAAAGTGCAACCAAACTATGAAAATCGTTGGACGAAACGGCAAATTTTATCTAATATTGCTAAACTATATGATCCGCTCGGATGGATACGCCCAGTCATCATTCAAGCGAAGACGTTTATGCAAAAGCTTTGGATCTCAGGAACCGACTGGGACGGAGATGTCCCAGAATATCTAAGAGTAATTTGGATCAAACTTATTACTGAGCTACCAAGCTTAGAAGAACTTAAAACACCAAGATGGTTAAGTAGTTACAGCACAACTACAATTGAATTACATGGATTTTGTGATAGCTCTGAGGCCGCATATGCTGCCGCAGTTTACGTGCGGGTTCTAAATCCCAATCAAGAGCCAGTGGTGCAACTCCTCTTATCGAAGACAAGAGTAGCTCCCATTAAAACTATTTCTCTTCCACGTTTAGAGCTATGTGGTGCTGTCCTGTTATATCGACTGATTAAAACACTGCGCAGGTCTTTCAAATCAGAATGCAAAATTTTTCTATGGACAGATTCAACTATTGTCCTATCGTGGATCCGAAGTTTACCGCACCGCTAGAAATCGTTTGTAGCAAACAGGGTCACAGAGATAATAGAGAATGTGGGAAACGCGGACTGGCGTCACGTTCCAACCCATGACAATCCTGCCGATTTAGCTTCAAGAGGAATATTACCCTCCAAACTAATCGGAAACAATCTCTGGTGGACAGGTCCACCATGGTTAGCAAGAAACGAGAGTGAGTGGCCCAAGGAATCTTGTTCAGTCTTAACAGAAGAATCATTAATAGAAAAGAAGAAAGTTAAAGCATTTTGCTTAAATGTTGTCAGTGAAGAAATTATCAAACGGTTCTCAACTTGACCCACGCATGTAGGGTCATCGCTTATTGCGAAGATTTGTAGGAGCACACCGAAAGTTAGGAATACATCAGAACAGAACCCTAACAGCCAACGAAATATCTGCAGCAAGGCTCTCGTTAATAAGAGCTGCGCAACTGATAGCTTATTCACATGAAATCGAATGTTTGATCAAAAATGAGAAAATATCTCGGAAAAGTTCACTGCTAAACTTAAACCCTTTTCTTGATGATCATGGTATGGTGCAACCGTGTCTGTGAGGGGTGCTAAGCGAACGTGCAGTCCGGCAGCGAGACCCCGGGTAACACTTTCGGCAGGCCCGGCATGCTTGATGGCTAGCGTGATGCGAAGAGTGCGGGGTGGGTTAACGAACAAACCTGCCTGGTGATACCGGCACACCATTGACAGAAAATCATGCCGGTTGCGGGAGTAGGAAGGAGGCGGGAAGAGGAGGGGAATGGAAAAAAAGGAGTAAAAGTAAAAACGGTAAGCAAACGTAAGAGGAGAAAAAAATAAAAAAATGGAAAAAAGCAGAAAAGAAAAGATAAGGATAAAAAGGAAAAGATATATAAAAAAATCAAAAAAAAAAACATAGAGAGGGAAAGGGAAGCCCAGATGTGGGGGCTCCACTCGCCTACCTGCTGTACGGTGGAGGGAGTCAGTTGGTCGTGACTCCCCCTTGGCCATGCCCCATCCACCCTGTGACGACCCGGTGGCCCGAGTTGTGGGACGTCCCATGTATGGCCCTCGCCGAAACCTAGCTGAAAACTAAATCCACGAAAAAACCAGGTAGTGAAAAAAACAGCAATTTCCTTGAGCGGAGTGAGGGGGCACCATGGAGAGTCAGCGAGCGCAAACAACTTCTTTACTCTTCCATCACTAATATCTTATTTCAATTTGTTAAGTACAAAAATGCTGTATACATCATTTGAATTTATGACCGACTAGTAAGCTACCATAAGCCCTACATTTAGTTACATTATTTTCTTGGTAGTCCATCAAAGACCTAACTAAAAATGCCACGCTGAAAGAAGATACTTATTAGACTGGTCGGAGACCACAATAAAATATCACTATATGTTTGGCCGTGATCCGATCTCGCCACCCTTCTATTCGGGGTAAGTTTCGCCGATTAAAATGAAAAAAAAAAAAATCCCAACCGAGGGAAAGGGGTAGTCCTAAAAAAACCATGGTTTCTTTTTGGCACCTAGCCGAACTCTTTTTGTGTTTGCTTTCTCGTTTTTTTTTCCTTTTCTATATTTTGTGTGTGTGTTCCGCTAGATCCCGGCCAACTCACACGAATGTACAAGTATTTTCGATTTTATTCTCTTATGTTACAATGCGATATCGTTGAGTTTCAACTATTATAGATATTAAGTAGATCATAAAAATCTATTACGGCTAAATAAGGGTTATAAACATGTAAAGTCCTAGAAGTAATTTGTAGGCACTGTTTATATCTGAGAAAATAACTAATTACCGAAATTTACTCTTTATTACTATGTTACTGCAAGCACTCATCTCCTATACAAAAAACGAACCCTACAAAATGCTTAACTCTACTACTACTAAATTCTTAGTCAGTTTGGAAAGAGCAGTTCATCGTTGGAGTTCCAAGGTTAATTCACTTTTCTTATGTATAAGATACAGGATGTATTCGAAGCCACATTTCAAATACCGGGGAATCATAAACAATTCAATTCACGCAAAAATGTATAGATGAAGAAAATGGAGGAGACCTTTTTTGAAAGGCAATAAGAGTTTGCATTGAATGTAATTAAATTATTAATATTAATCGCAAAAGAAGAATCGATGTACAAAAACGTAATAACTGTCAGCCATATCTTGGAAATTTTCCCTACTATATTTTATCCAGTGAAGTTAATAAACTTAATGTGACGTTGACATGAAGAAATATTTTTGAAGCCCCACAAAAGGCATGCTCGTCTTAATATAGATAAGCAGTTCGTCTTAATATGGATATTCAGTTCGTCTTAATATGGATATTCAGTTCGTCTTAATAGGGATATACCGTTCGTCTTAATATCTTCTTGAATATGCACTGGAGGGTTGGTGTTTGCTCCGCCCAGGAACCACGGCTAGGCTCGTACACTTGTACACAAAAAAAATCACTCGGCTTGCAGATACCGCCCTCTTAGACTTACTTTCTAACAAAAATTCAGAAATTGAACTAAAACTACACCGACCGTAGGGGGCAGGACTCTCTTTACCTGCCCCTGTCCTTATAAAAGAAGCTGCTACCTTGCCGATGATAATGTTTTTTGAGTTTCTTCACCCCGGCGTCGTCTTACGCACTGGGGCTCCGATGTTTCTTGTGGCCGAGAAAAGAGCGTATTGTTCCCAGATGCCAAGTTGTAAGCGTCGACAGATCCTTCTTTCCTTCCTCGTTCCTGCCTGTGCCAAGCCCCAATTGAAAAAAAATTCAGGAGACATTAAGATAAAATTTGATTACCTTGTAGATTATCCTTAGCGAGGCTCCCTTTATGTTCCTTCTTTATGTTTCTTAATTCACTTCACTGCACTTGCCCCTAATTCACTTAGGTTGATTTCCAAAAGGCCAATCCGCCGTTCTTTCCCATCTGCGTAACTCGGTACTTGGCACAAAAATGAGAACCGCTTCAGTCCTCTACCCATAATTCCACTCTATCCGTACATCTCCCTTGCTACTGCACACATTCTCACTCCCGTAATTTTTCACGCTAACTCGCATAATCATCCGGCTTCCGTCTTTGTGTTAGTGAACGCCTGGACCTTTCCTATTGTTTCAGAAAGATCGCGTCACCTCTGGCGCAAATCCCGACTGGCTTTTGTCAGTGTGAGTAGCGTCATTTCGTTGATGTAGTGGTGATTTAAAATTTTCCTTCCTTGGTTACCATATGGCAGGAAATTTACGAGGAACGAATTGGGAAATGAGAAGTCGAAACACTGAGGCAGCAATCCACAACTGGCGAACTCAGCGCGCTTTGTTTTGGTGTTCTGGCGCTTACCATTAAAACTGAGGGATTGCGAAAAGGAAAAGAATGGCTCCTTCAGAATGATTGAAAAGATTAAATCTCCGAGAGAGGTGTGCTGCTCGCGATCACTTCAAGATGAAGTACACTGGTGCGGCTACGGTCGGCGCCAGAGCACACTTTGCAGCAGGTTGTGTAGTTCAAGGAATGACTGCCTCGGCTGAGTCATATTTGCGCTGCCCGACCGGATGAGACAAGTAATGGGGTGCAGATTTTTCCTTCACTTATTAATTAAAATTTCGTTGTTCGCCCTTTCAGGTTACTTGCAAATAACATCCTGGCTACAGGAGGCACAAATTAAATATAGCTGCGCTGCTAAGTGGGAATTTGCTGACGCCGAATTTCACTTATGCAGCCGCCTCAGCCGCTGCTGCTTTGTGATTTGTTTCGCGCTCCTCGCGCTGTCAACGTTTCTTGTTCAGAACCGCGATAGCTGGCTGCTCCGTTTCAGCCTTTCCATTTCCTTCGTCCCAGTTGGGCCTACTCCCGACGCTCTCTGATCGTTGGCCTGTCAGATGTGACAAGTCCAGACGTCAACAAGCGACCACAACAGGGCAGACTCGGCTGCTCCGCTCGCGGGACGCAGATGAGGCTGAAAGAAGGTCGCTCCACCCATTGTGCCGTACAGTTCATGGAAGTCGTCGGGAGCCGTATGTACTCCGGAGGGAGAGGTAGGTGTCTCTGAGTTCTTCCTTAGTCTGCCAGGCGCCCAATGTGTGGCACGACCCACTCTCAGACTCATGCTCCCGCTAAGCTAGCCAGGGCTCTTGGGGGAGAGGAAAGGGAGGTCGCCGCTGGACTCTGCGAAAGTATCGTAGTCCCAACACCGCAGCGACCGAAAGGAAAGGAGGGTCACCGATGGACTCTGCGAGGCTATCGCCGTTCCAACACCTCGGTGACTGGAAAGGATGGAAGGTCACTGCCGGACTCTGTGGATAGCCACAGTCTCAACACCGCAGTGATCAGGAAAGGAAGATCACCGATGGACTCTGCGAGGCTATCGCAGTCCCAACACCTCGGTGACTGAGGGGAAGGAAGATCACCGATGGACTCTGCGAGGCTATCGCAGTCCCAACACCTCGGTGACCGGAAAGGATGGAAGGTCACTGCCGGACTCTGTGGATAGCCACAGTCCCAGCACCGCAGTGACCGGAAAGGAAAGGGGAGGGGTGGAAACAAAGGTATGAATGATCGGTCGCCTGTATATAGAAAATTTCGGTAGAAAGCCAAGAGGTATGGGGGGGAGAAAGAGAATAGGAGAGAGCGATGAACCAAACGGTGACTTTAGTTCTATAAAAAAACAATCCGCCAGCAGGGGAGAGCTGGAGCCGTCCAACTTCAGGAGGTTTCCGGCCTTGGCGTCCGAGACCCCCTTTGCAAGCAATGAGGGTCTTGCCCTGATCCCTTCGGACCACACCGCGAACACCTTGCGGCTACACCTCCTGTCGGGTGTATGAGGCGTGGACCGAAGTGGTCGGGTCCTGCGGCCGGTATACTTTCCTGCGCCAGGCGTCACCCGCGTCTCCGGCCCCTGGGAGAATTGTAAGCCGTCAGTCTATAGTGGAACCCCCTTTGCCGGGTAACCATATGGGAGGGAATGTTCATCATGAGGGGTAAAGGGATGAAGAGAAAGGACAGGAGGGAGCCCTCAGGCCCCACGCTGAGACTGACAGCAACTAGGGCATCACCCGCTAGTGAAGGGAGGCCTAAGCGGGCGTTACGTGCCCTGGTTCAGCCGTGAAACGGCCCGGATGCCTTAGGGCTACCGAATAAGGATCGGGAGGAAAAGAGAAGATGTTCATTAGCGCTGGTGTGCGGCTCGAAACATCCACTGTGCCCGCCACGCCGCGAGGCAGGCTACCTACAGACCCTTGCGACAGGCACTGGCAACCTGTTATTTGGTCTGGAGGCTGTGGGGTGCTGAAATTTGAAAACAAAAATAAAAGGTATACGGGGGGCACCTGCATCCCCTCGGTCGTTGCCAGCTATACTAGGCGTTTATCTGGCGGGCAGGTCCGCCAGGTCGAGCTGAGGGGGGATATAGCCGAGACTCCAACCCGCAGGCCAGCCGTTACCCTTGGCATCCAAGACTCTCCCGTTCGAACACGGGGAGCCTTGCCCAAACCAAGTCAGGCCACGCCCCGCCCTGCCCGCCGAAGCGAACCTGGGCAGTGCGTGGACCGACATGGACGGGTCCTACGGGCACGTACTCTCCCACCAATCGGAGTCCCCCCAATCCCTCCCAAAGTAAAATGGGGAGCCGTCAGCAAGAGATGGAATCTCTAGAAAGGATTCCATATAGGAGGGGGGGGGGGGGGGGGGTAAAACACAGGAAAGGGGAAAGGATTTAGGATAAGGAGGGAGGCTTTATGCCTCACAATCTACGCTGACGGCGCAAAGAGCACCACCCGCCAGAGAAGGGGGGGTCTAAGCGGTTCCTTAGGGGCTCTTCGTTAACCAAAAAGCGGTCCGGATGCCTTATTAGGACTACCGGATTTAGAACGTTTTGTATATCTTTGAACAGGAACACCTTTGGATCGAGCATAGGCCATTTTAAAACTCGAGATCTCTATTCGCGAAAGCTTGATGGAGAAGTGTGATGGTAACAGGGGACTCGTACAATCACCGCTAGTCTGGAACACGTAAAGTGAGAAAATTATGTTGGCGAACCCAAGGCAAGGTGATCGACAGTGGAACGAAGGCACTGAGCACCGGGGACCAGGAAGTGCCAAATTGAAGCAAACATATGAACATTATGCCGCCATGAATCCTAAGTCAGGCGCCTCGCACGCGAGTCCCCGGGAATAGGAAAAGGGAAAATGTGGGGGGAATATATTTATTATTATTAAAGATGTTCGAGGGATCTCGAACCAGACCTCATCAGATGGGTCCCTTTTCGTCCCTCTGCCAAGAGTCGTCTCAGCCAGTTCCTGCCGGGAGACTCCCCGGCAGATCCCTGACCTTGACGCCCCTTGTCATGTCGAGCATTTGCCTGTAGGTCAGCTGCTCCACGCCAACCATAGGGCTGCCGGTAACAGCCAACCTCCTGCTCGTTAAGGCCGGACATTCGCACAGAATGTGCTCTGCCGTCTCCACATCCTCTAGACACAGGTTGCACGTATCATCCTCCAGGATTCCCATCCTTTTGAGATGATGTCCAAAACAACCGTGTCCAGTAGTCAATGAAACTAACCAACGGAGAGTTCCTCGCTGCATGCTTAGAACTCTCTTTTTGGTCGTTCCGCACGATAGTCTAATCGTTTTCTTAGGCTGTCTGCAAGTTGTCATACTATCCCATCGATTCTGATGTTCCTTTATGACCCAGTTCTCGATTAGGGCTTTCACCATTCCCCCACCAACGGCAGAGAAAGGTTCCGGCCCTAGGAACTCCATAGCCGAACCCTGCTTTGCCAGGGCGTCAGCTCTTTCGTTCCCATCGATCCCAGTGTGTCCTCTAACCCAACAGAGTGTTACCTCATTTTCTGAAGCACACTCGTTGAGGTTTTGCACACATTCCATCGCCAGGGATGAAACCACCTCCGTCCGATCCATGCATCTGACCACCGCTTGATTGTCCAGTGCAATGAGCATTTTACTCCCCCGCACCTGACCCTCTTTTAAGT
>QYTT01078171.1:0-22098 GCA_006980735.1 Dasypogon diadema | reverse complement strand
TTCTTTGAATAGCTTAACGCGTTTGCCCGCCAGACTTGTGGTAGAAGAAATGCCTGAGCCACTGTATATCATGCACATTAAAATCACCCCCGAGGATGATTTTAGAAGAAGGGTTTTATAATAGTAATTTATCGATAATGCACAAAATGCATTTAATGCAAAAGCAGCCTATTTAAATTACAAGTTTTAATAATGTCTCACTGCAATTACAACTAAGTACATAAGCTGATTGCTTTCCGGTATGATGTACACTATATGAGATGTTGATGGACCAGCTAATTAATAAGCGAAGTGTAAATCGGCCTTTAATGCCAGAGAATGATAGACTTTAATTATTTAAATCAATTTTTTGTAGGTCTACCTATTGATTTTTTGTTTGATTATGTATATATGTATATGTGCATACCTCAGCCTGAGATCAATTTGTTACGGAAAGAGCGTCATTAGTTTTTGCTATTATAACGTCGTACTAAAAAATAACTTGATAAACAAAAATAGCGTTATTTCAGAGCCCTGATTGGGTGCCTTCTGAGTTTTCGCGTGTATTCAATAATTTGCATAGTTATGCATTGACAGAAACTCGTTTAACATGTTTTAATGCCGTAAAATGAGAAATAAAGAAAAGGTTTGTGAAAACCTGAGATATCCGTTACTGTTTTAATAATCTCACCCTTTATTATTATTTTTTAAGTATCGATTAACTACTTTTGTGTAAATTAAGCTGAATTTTCATTATGAGTTATGGGCAAAAATCGTCATACCTAATTTTGGTAGTAATATTTATTGTGAACTATACAGATAAATTTTGTATATTTATTGTAGAATCGGCTTATATATTGTATATTTATTGTAGAATTGTATATTTATTGTAGATATTTATTGTAGAATCGACTTATCTCAATAACTTGCTAATTTTCCACGAATTACTTTCACAAAAACGATTCAAAATTTGGGTTTTTATAGACACCCCGCAAGGGGGTGTATTCTCACCCAAGCTGTGGCTGTCGGTAGCCAACTCTATATTAGTGTCTTTGGAGAAGGAAGGTAGATATTATATTTCTAGCTTCTGCTGACGAGTTAGCTTTTGGTTTTGAATAAGTTCCTTCCAACCATTAGCGAACTGATAGATAGAGCTGTATAAAGGTAGACAAGGGATTGTGGCCTAAGCATAAAATCCTTAAAGACTGAGCTCGTTCTCTTTACTAAGAGAAGGATAATTCCGAATATCGGCCTACCACAGCTGGATAGTACTGCCTTTCAACTTAAAACCAAGGCGAAACATCTAGAAGTCACTCTGAACTCTGAGCTGTGCGGAATGAAATATATAGAGTAGCTCTTGAAAAACGCAACCATTGCGTTTTCTTTCTATAAAAATAAACTTTTTCGCAAAAATAGGTACATTAACCCCCGTAACGCAGTTTTAGCTGGGTTTCGGGTCACAGTGGCGTACCGGGTAATATCAGTGAGTTATAGGCAGATTTCTAGAATCCGTAAAAAAAGAGGTCGATCGACAGGCTATTATGGCAGCTAACGATAGACGGTTGAGGCAAACTAATTGTGAAACCTCAACGCAGTTGTGGTCAAATATTTGCGCGCTCTTTGCTTAGGAGGTGCCGCATGGACGTTCGTACCATTCTCTCTATCGCAACAGGACACCCCCTCTTTGGTAGGTATGTGAAGCGTATGGGTGCCACTCTTAATGACTTCTGTAGAAGCTGCATGAATGAGAAGGAAGCTAGGAGTATTCAACAAGTTATCTGAAAACGCCCTGGCCAGCCCTGGCCCAAGAACACTTAGCTGAATACTTCTTCGGTTTACTAGGGAACTAAGCAGTCAAGGATTTGGGTGGAATTTTAAGACTCATTAACTTTTGCAGCTGGTTTTTCGTTCTTCTTCTGTTTATTTGCTTTCTAAGAGTTCTTTCAGGCGAGGTTCCATGTATGTGGTATCACAGTGGAACATTTTCCAAGTCTAAGTGTGGCCGACTCTGTAGTTAGTTAGTTAGATGGCCGCCACTCAAAATTATCCTAACGCAGCGTTGTTAGGAATTATAAAATCAATTTTTTCGCGGATGAGGCGCACGTCTGCGGATTTCCTCTTTTGTTGGGGTGGGTTCAAATCCTGTACAGGGAGTGGCGATATATCTGGGTACCAGTGATTGAGGAAATTCTACAGACGAGAAATTGTACTTCCGAAGCCTCTGGGATGTTGCATAGTAATTTCATGCCAAAAATTGTGGCTCACTTGCAACAATTTTCAGGTTAAAATTTCACTAATGCGTCATAGGGTCGTTGCCTGGGCTTATGCAATGCCTTAAAAAAAGAGAGAAAAGATCTGGATAGTAATATTCCTCAAAATCCAAATAAATCTCAGGCTAGGATAGCGTATAAGGAATATAAATTCGAATAACCTGCGGCCGATTGTTTTGAATTCATGATCTTTGCTGCTAATTTTTTTTTTCATCTAACATAGGCTTTTTTTAGATTTCTATATCTTTTTGGGCTTTTGGTTACATTATACATACAACTAAAAGATTATATAAGATCTACTATACTATATAATATCCGAAAAATAACTGAATTTGAATTTCGGATTTAGTATTTAATGACGCCTTTACCTCTATTCTAGTCACTCTTTTGAGACGACCAATTCTTCAGTGATATTCCATATTAACATAAAGCAAGCAACCTGATATCTTCTTTCCAGAAAAATCATTTGCAAATATAATGCAGACAATAATATTGCTTTATAGTACCCAAAAGGTGAATCAAAGAAGCACATAGAAACTCTCCTAATAGGAAGTAAACCACTTAAACACGTCTTCGACTAAACCAATGAAAGAAGGTTGTAGTCATGGATTTTATCGATTTTGTTTTAGAAGTCGTCACAAGAGCAAAATCGTCACCCGAAATCTTTAACTCTGAAAACGTAAAAATGTTAATTAAATATTTTAAGGCGGTAAGAAGAGAAAGGCATCAGATATAAATATTTTATGATTCAAGTCAAATATCGTGAATTAAAGTTCAAAATTTCGACTGAAGTAGACAGAGAGGAGGATGAATATAATCAGAAAAAAATGTTTCAACATTCGCGTCGGTAATTCTTCTGCAACTCTTAGAACATCTATGGTGCACGGCCAATTACAATTATATGCATATTGCAATTATTATATTAAGATAAACTTGGATAGAAAAAGAAATAAGTAATATTTCTAGAGAAAATTGGCTGTGAACCGCTAATTTATGTTGAAGTTGCTCACCAGATTTTTAAAATTATGATGCTGAATGCCACTTATTATGCGGTTGCATCCACCGCCATTCCTGACTCTTGAAATTGCGAAGATATCGGATAAATCGACCATGACTATCGCCTCCTTCATGCACGGCACTAAATTCAAGTGTTGAAATCATTGAAGAAAAAAATGTTGCTTCACTCAAATGGAACAATTAAGTACGTTGTATTCGATTTTATGATATATTATGCAATTCCGATGTATATAATCAGTTGAACTTGAATATCGGCCGGTGTCAGTGTTGCCTTTTGTTTGGAAAATTGTATCAATATTAAACCGGACCGGAAGGTATATTTTTTTGGCAGAATTACCTAAACAGCGGAATGTGCAGGAAACTGAAGGTAGTCTTCCATCGAAGACACTGGCTGTCTGATCACGCAATATACTCTATCATGTGGGCACAATTCATCCACATTAGGTTTTATATTGCCATTCGCACTTTTTATTATTTATATTCTACACACATTGACCTTTAACAGGTTAAGACGCAAATTAAGTCAGTAAAAGCAATCAAAATTAAACTTTCAACCTGTTTGGCTTAGTGCAGTAATATTATATTTATGTGTTCATTTTTACCATTGTTTTTACTTGCTTTTGTTATTATTACAGAGAGAAACTTATTTGCATTGAAGTTATTTGAAGCAGTTGTTTTACTGATCTTAACCTAATTTTCTCAACAATTTCTGTAGATATTTGTTTTCAATTTTCATTGCAGAGATTATTTAAATAATTTGAACAAATTGTACACAAAATAATATCTTTTAGGCTGATGCAGATTAATCGTCGTTTTCTGAAATAAAGTCTTTAGTTTTAAGATTTTAACACACTAGCACACAGTATAGATATCTGACCTGCACAGGTTTCACATTTACGAAGATCGATTAGGGAAGAAAGAAGTCAAGACCGGAT
Organism: Dasypogon diadema; assembly: GCA_006980735.1. Lineage (NCBI taxonomy): Eukaryota > Metazoa > Arthropoda > Insecta > Diptera > Asilidae > Dasypogon > Dasypogon diadema. Next base: position 17,897 of record QYTT01078171.1, on the reverse strand, counting down.
GACTTTTTTGACTGTCTTCAGGCTTATATTCTCTGTATTCGAATTATTCGTGCGAATCGTATGACGAAGGAAAATCTTGTTCCACGGACGTACATTTTCCTTCGATCCGTGATCGATTCCTGACCAGACCGCACGTTTTTTTCCTGTATTTCTTCATTTAGTTTTAATGGAATAAGGTAAAGAATTAATCTGAATGTGGAGTGGTAGAGCTTTTTATACCAGTCGGGAATTTCACTTTCATAACCATAATTTAGAAAGTATTAATCCCAGTTCAATAAATTTCAACTTTAGCACAAATATTTTAAATTTCTTTCTAACATTATATTACTAAGTGATATTATGCGAACTCAGTATGTGTACCACATACAGGGTGTTCCAGTTAAAGTTACCAATCGGGCGTCCAGTGATAGGCCTTCATGAGACAAATATTGTGGCTTACTTGCAACATCCGTCAGGTTAATATTTCCTAATCTCTTCTACTCTAAAATTCTCCTCTGCCCTAGCTGTGCTGTGTGCATCATAGGTTTGTCCCCGAGCATCTTTTCGGGCACTAGTGTACAGGGTGTGCTAGTTAAAGTGACCGATAGAGCATTCAGTCACAGTGATAGGTCTTCATGAGACAATAAAAAAATTTCATAGGAGGAAGAGGGGCAATCCTAACGGTTTTCGAGACTTAAAGGTTTTTTGGTTGCAATTTGTGGGCTAGGCGTATCTCTTGTAAAGATTTTTGTGGGGGAGGGGGGTATGAATTAAATGCGAGCATCAGCAAGAAATGTTTCTTTCTAAAAACCATTCAAATGGCAATATTTTTACTGGAAGTAAATGGGAAATTGTAGAGTTGCTAACGCAAATGAACTTCCAGGTCTTCATTGCCTTCTCAAAAACGAATCACGAACAAGGATTGGCAATACTATGATGTTGTATAATGGAATTCGTGATCTTTCAGCACACATATTTAAGTCGATTTGAATCAAATGGGCTATTGACAACTTTATGGTCTTTATTTCACGAGTGATATATAGCATCTTTCCTTCCCTTACACGTAAAAGACCTATAAATTTTAATGCACCTTAGCAAGAAGGAAGATGTAGAAGTAGTACTTGTACTTAAAAGGGGAAGCTCTGGCTAATATCATGAGCAGATGATCTATTGTAATGAGTAAGAAGCAGATTCAAGAAAGTGGCCTTCCGTCTCATGGAGAGGCATTACATTCAATTAGTCGTTGGTACTAGGAAGAAATTTTAGGGTATGAGTATCGCCAAGAGCATTAACATTGAATGGCTCTGTAATTAAATTCATTCTTGTACGGGATTAAGTATCTAGGGATAAGGCTTTATAAGGGAATCACTTAAAATTCAATGTTTTTCTAGAGCTGAGCAAATACCAAAGAAAAAGTACTTAAGTACAAGTACAAGTATCGAAAGCCTGAGTACTTTAGCGTAAGTACAAGTCCCGCATGTATAAAAAGTACTTGCGACTAAGTACTAAGAGTGCTAAAAAGTACTGAGCACTTTTTAAAATAATTTTTTCCAATTTTGTATGTTGACCATATTGTAAAGAAGAGTATAGTATTAATATAAGATAAGCATAAGTATTAATATAAGATAAGCATAAGTACCTTCTGAAAATTATAATATCCCAGACGCCGCTGTTGCAAGTAGAGTAAAAACTGTCACCTCTGTGCAAAATGTAAATCCGATTGGTATTGAGAAAATTTTAAGTACAAATATAAAAACCAATTGCATTTTTAATTCGAATTTCTTAGTAGAGAATCATATTATGCTATTTTTATGGTCGAGTTCGATGAGTGACAGGAAAACGGTGAATATCGGCTAAGGATAAATAAAATTTTTTTAAAATCTTCTGGGTACCAAGAATGATCCTCGAATGAAATCCGGAAAGTATTAGAAAGAGGGGAAGGCTTGCATTGAGGTGGTTCGCGATGGATGTCGTTAAAGAGATCCTTCGTATGTTACATGTTGCGGCGAATTGAGAGGCTTATACAGGTATATGTAGGTACTTAATAGATTCAGAAATACGTAAGTAAAAATTTTGGTATTTAAGGGCTAAGTTAAGCTTAAGTGCAAGTAAAAAGAAGCCAGTACTTATATTTCAAGTACTAAGTAGGGGATTTTAAAAGTATCTAAGTCTTAAGTAATGAAAATGTACTTAAGTTAGTACTTTTGCAAAGGCTATCGAAAAGCCACTGGAGTCTTATGATCATGCAGAAAGCCCTTTATAAAGCGTCACCCATATTCATGTCTCTCATGCCTCAGGTTTGAGTAAAAGCGTAAGGCACTTAAGTTAGCAAAAGGTATGGGGCATTTATTGGGATTATAAGTTTAATAAAGATTTGATCCATGGTAGCGATGGAATTCATGCATACCCTAATATGCTTGCTTCAATTCCAGACTTCTAATAGATCTGTCGGACACATTGTACGTGGGCATATAAAATTCCAAGTGAATTATTGAGCTTGAAAAATAAATTCATCCGGAGGAAGGCGCACTGATATCGTATACGGATGGTTGCAAGATACAAAGAGGAAGCTGGGGGAGAGTTTTTTGGCTCCAATTAACATCTCTAAATTAGCTAGCCAAAGGCTCTCCTTATATGAGTATTAAAAGATAGGGGTATATTGGACAGTCAGTTAGTGGATAGCCTTTTCAAAGAAGGTTATTTAACTTTCTAGGGCACGCTTAAAAACAGCTTGGCGGAAGAGATAAGGCACTGAGCTAAAAAGTTCATGAATTATGAGCCACGAAAGGCTAAAAAGCTTCTTCTTCACTCACTTTGAACCTTGTTCTCTTAAGTTTCACCTTAAAAAATGGAGAAAGTTAGGGATTATATCTGCCAATTCTGAACCCAAATACAGAAAAAAACACCATAATAGTGAATCAAATTTTCCTATACTAATTTGAAAGGATTTCAATAGCCGCCGCTGCCTAAAAATTTGATTTCTCCCACATATTCATCTATAGGATGTGCTTAAATGCAAATTTTTCAGTTTTTGGCAAGTTATTTGCTTTACTTCATTAACTGTTATGTAGTAAGCACTTAAAATGCTAATAAGCAAAAATCTGATAACCATTTTCCGATACATTTTCAAGGTTTATTGAAATTAGCATGTGACAAAAATGTCATGATGCAAGTTATCCTGGGTCAGTTCAGTGAAGTCACCATTTCGTTTCAGTGAAGCCATCTGGGAAAGAATGCTTCTTCTTTTATTAATCTGAATATTTAGGAAATAGTAGTTTTCTGATATCTATCATATAAATTGGATTTTTAACACGTGCCATATGCGCTGAGTGCCACTTACCTCTGATTGGAGTATTTCTGCATGAACGCTTTTTGTTCAAATGAATTGGAATTTTGTGTCAGCGTGATATCCATGTAAACATGCAATAATTGATGTCGAAGTGATCTTGAAAACCATATATAGCGCGTAACATAAGTGACCTTGGGAAGAAGCCCAATTTGTGAGTAAAATTTAAAAATGAATTTGGATTTTGTCCACTAATGGACGCTGACTACCCACAAAAACTTCTTCATCACTTCTTATCACATTTGTCAAAATCGACATATATTAGGTGTAGGCGAAGTTACGGAAACATTTTTTTTTATTATTTCTCCTGTGCAGGTAGCGAAATTTCCATTCCAGTGAAGTCAGACGCATCTTAGAAGATTATCTCTATGGAGTCATAGGTAAATTACTGACCAAATTTCATGCTGAGATTTATTTTAAATCGAAGGCCAGAAGAAGTGTGCCAAGCTTCGGAGTTTCATTTTATGTGAAGAAACAAAGACTGGTTCAGAACGGGAACTCGTGGAGTTTTGCATTTCCTTACTGTGAAAACTAACCGGGTTTATGGTATGGCGGAGACGCAGACCTGTTAAACCGTGGTATTGATGAAAAATTGATTACTTCCACAATAAACTTCAACTCGAGCCCGTTACACTTGTGCATCGGATTAGCTAAAATCTTTTTACATAAATCGGAGCACTACAGTGGTTGATTTGGTATTAATTTGTTGAGAAATTAAAAAACTGAGACCACATTTCAGAGGCAAGAAGAAAGCATCGAAATATTTATTCAAATGGAACAAGTTTGGGAAATGATCGAAATGATCTCCAAATTTTACAAATTCAACTTCGATAATAACTTATTGCTTAACCATCTTCTACGAAAGTAAGTGACCTAGATAAACCACTGGTGTGTCACGATGGCAAAGAGAGCAACTGCAGCACTCATAAAGTCACTGGAGGGAATAAGTAATTTTGGCAAATATAAAGTTCATTGGAGCATGGATATACGTAGAGAATTGGTCCGATTTGTTGCAGCATGGGATTGAGGAATAACTACGACAACTTAATGAATTTCCGATTCCGGGAGGTAGCTTTACGAAAATTTTGTGGGCTTTTTAGGAAAACTTTCGTTTTTGTTGCCACCAAGGTCACAACATATTGGATACTCTGTTTGGGCCATTGACTCTTAATTATAGTAATCGCTAGTCAGACTAGTCTACTTGACCCTTTACAGCTCACAGCTGTAGATGAAGAAACTCATCCATAACTTGAGAAATATTACAGCTGCATGTGCTGATTAAGCATAGATTCCGAACCAGTTAATTGTTGCAACATCCAAGATCTTTTAGCAGCAGATAAGCCTCGACGGTTGTAGGATGAATATGAATCACGTTTCTCATTGAACCACCAACTATGATTTCATTCAGTTATCATATGTGTTTCTTGATTCATTGTACAATTTATTTATATTTTGTACATCGAGAAAGAAGCTGGAGATTCCTCTGAACTAATTTGATTCAAATAAAATTTCCAATTACGTCTTTTTTTACGGAAAGGCGTTTATTCTATGCCAAAAGCTTAACCATGTGCCCAAATATCTGGGCAGTAATGCCAACTTTTCGATCTGATGGGTACTAAATTTTAGTGCTTCGATCTCTTCATGAGCGCTTAATTTTAGCACTTTGAACTCTTTATAAGCTCTAAATACAAACAAATGTTTCCTTAAGAACTTCAAAACATTTTTTTCTACTTAACACGTTGGGTGCCAGGATACCACCAGTGGCGTCCGGCAAAAATACTTCTTCAAAGGCTAGAATACCACCGGTGCTTCCCGCAATAGTACTTCTTCACAGGTTAGGGTACCATCCGTGCGTCTTGCAAAAATACTTCCTCACCTAGATGCCCCAGAATGCAGTCATATTATAGTCGCTTTATATTTATTATTTTTCTACTGTAGATATCGTTAAATTTAACCAATTGCATAATAACTTTATCGTTAATTAATTATCAAATTTCTTGGTTAGGATTGTTGATATCGCTTCAAATAGGTACACTTCAAGTTACCTGTTTCTATTATAATCACAGGCCATATATTGGCATTGAAGAGGGTAAAGCCTTGAAGAAAACGCATTGCATTTTTTTGGACATTTTTTGAAGGGCCTGTAAAGAAGTATTTTTGCGGGACGTACCTTTGGTACTCTAGCACCCTACGTGTTAAATACCCAAATGGCACTGCCGCCTTAGGTACATTTACTAAGAAAAATTTTGATTGAATCCTACGAACACGAAGTGAAAAAGTTATTAAAACTATTTTGGATAGTAAACAGCGGCCATAAAAATCCATGAAAAGCGCTAAATATCGCTTGAGCGCTAAAGGTAAATTTTGGGCGCTAAAATCGGATCAAATCCGTTAAATTTGACGATGAAAACGATTGACGCTAAACTCACCAATTGTGACCAATAATAAGTTGAAGTTGAGAAAACAACGCCTACTCATGGACACAACGCAGTCCACATGAGGCTAGAGCTGGAGGTACGCAGGAAGCGTCTTGGCTCCGTGCAGATACGAGGTGCCCTCAGCGGGTACCGCGCAGTCTCGGAGCCAGAACGGTAGTCTTTGCTATTGCGTTTACTTCTTGGACGAAAAAACCTTTATGTTAAAAAGATAGTATCAAGCGGAGGCAGGCCAGTAAGGAGGAAAGAATCCACACTCAGAACCATCGGGCAGATATAACAAGAGAGAAAAGCTACAACTAATTACTAAAAAGTTCCAATTGACCTCGAAATCAGCTGGTAAAATTATCTATACGAGTGAAAAGGGCAAAAATCTTAAAATTTTCGCTGTATGTAAAAATGACAAACGTAATATTCGTCTTATGTCTCAGAAAAGCATGCAAAAGATAAAAAATGCAAGAGATAAAAAATACAAATTGATAAAAAATACAATTGGTACCCCTTACCGGATGCGGTGCATTCCGTATTACCTTTATAAAGTTGGTAGAACCAGCTAATCGGAACACTCGTATTATGGAGATGGTAGGGAGGATGTCGAGCCTTTGCCTTTAGTCGGTGGTTGGACGGAACCGTGGAGTTGGAATTAAGCCGATTAGGCGGTAGTTCGGTAGGATAGTGGGACTTGTGTTGGAGAGAAAAAGTCTTTAGAAACTAATGGCAAAGTTCATAGAGGACGCTATCCGTGAAAAGGGCCGAGAGACCACGAGGGGCCTTTTTATAGGCAGCTAAATAAGAAGACCTCTCTAGAAGTAATGTGGCAAACGGTTCCTGGCTAGTATCCACGGAGGCTGGAGGAAGGAGTTTTAGTCAATGGTCCCAGATGGGAGTCCGGAAATTTTTCCCTAAATTGCCATTTGTAAATCCCCATAAACTTACCCACTTTCAGAAAACCCTTAAAACGGTTAAAAAATGTTTCTGTTCAGATACCAATAGTGAAGTAATTAAATAACTTCTGGGACTGACACAAAGGGTGTCTTAATCTATGTGGGAAAACAACTCTAGCCTACCCTAACTTTGTTTCTTTCATTTTACAGTACTTCACAAAAACAAATGTTAACTATCAATGAGTTCTCAAAATTTTATCTAATAACAAAATAAAACAGTGAAAGGTGCAAGAGTTCCCCAACGAATTTTAGGTATATAGAATTTAATAAATTCAAAGAAAAAATGGACAGAAGATGTTAAGGACTGCTATGAATTTATTTTTAATTAAAATTTAATGTGAAAGCAATTTATTTAAAACAAACTTTATTAAAAGAACACTATGCCTATTTGTGACTCAACCGAATATAAAAATTTCAAGGAGGTCCATGGATACGTTGAAGATTTCGAGCTTCTGGGTAGAAGTCCAGCTGATATAGTAGAAATGTGGGGAATTTATATGACTGTTCAAAATGTATGGTTTCATACCAGTGAACAAGAGGCAATAAGTGATAATATATTCTGGGAGACTGGAAATTTAAATTTAAACTCTATTTGCAATATATATAGAACATAAGGACTCGAATTTTACACGATTAAATACTGTATCTCATTTTCCTTAAAGTATTGTAATTATCGTTCAAGGGTTCGATGTAGACTGCTGTCTTTGGGTTCTTTTGAGTCCCTCTACAATGATTCATCTTAGCTGGTTTTCATCGAACCTAAGCAATTTCCTTACCCCGATGTCTCTTGTTATTTTGAATATTTGCATATAGATTATGTTCTCCTGCTCGCCCAGGTCCGGTAGTCGTATGCAATGTAATCTGCCGTTATTGTATCCTCCAGGCACAGTCTGCACTACTACCATGCAAAATTTAAACCTAAACTGAAATCTCCGTACCGTAAAACCCCCTTGTAAGATCGAGAAAGAGTAAGTGGTTTGAATTACAGATAAAAGATCTGTCTCCTAGTGAAGTGAGGATTGCCGTTTCTAACTTGCTCGCATTGATAGTGATACCCTGTTCCTCACACCACCTTCCCTTCACTCAGAGAGTATTCCTCAGCCAAAGACATGAAGGCCCCGTTCTTTATAATCTGTAGAGTAAGGAGTTTCCTGCGACATTCCACGAAAAAAGTGAAAATGTGAAAAGTGGAAATTCTCTTATTACTCTTCCCCTAAAATTCGCGTGACCGTTCTGAATCCTGTTTCTTATGTTTTTCAAGATATTGTCCATCCATTTAACTATCGACTAACCTCCAGTCCCATCTTTGCAAGGCAGTTTGTAATTTTCTAACCCTACTGAATTTTGTCAAAGGCACCTTGATGTCCATCAAAACGGCCAATGCCAAACCTCCTGTATTCAATTTCTTCACTGTTAGTCTCACTGAAGCGCAGATTTCATCGACTTTCCGGCTTGATATGCTCGCCGCATTCCGTGTAGTTCATCAGCAACCTTTCATTAGAAACGATGTCAAACTGATCATTCCAAAGGGCTTTGACTCGAAGTCACCAAGTGCAATAAGAACTGTTGTAAAATATGGCCCGGAAGTATAGGTCTTCAGAAAGTAGTGAGAGCCAGGGGTAAGAGTGTTTGAGGATTGAATGCTAAGCTCTACTGATAGCGGATAGGGAGAAATCTTGAATAGTTGGAAAGTATAAGCCATGGAGTATTTTTCATAAATATCAAAGATGAAGTTACAACGACAAAACAATTAGAAACGAATGTTTCTATTATTTTTTAATACGTTCCCTGACGGACTTTAATCACTGAGAGTAACTCTCTCATATACGTTCAAATTATTTGTGATATTCTCGTGAAAGAGAAACGTGTACCGAAAACGGTACTCGCGGCAGGGAACGTGTTAAGTAAGTAAAACTTATAATGTACATTTTCACCTTTTTATTTTGTTGTTACGATCTTTCAATATCGTTGCATTACATGTAACTGGTTTTAGGGATAAAAAGGGTTTTAGGAGCAGTAAAAAGCCTCAACATGTGGCTGAGATTAGTTTTTTTTTTATTATAACTGCTGTCCTTTATATATTTGTTTAGATTTTAGCTATTTAGTCAATATAGGCAATCACAAATTTTAAACCTGTATATCCGCATCTGTCAGTATATTCGATTGAAAAATGAAGAAGATTAAACTGAAACAAATCGTAGAAATTTGGATATACATTTAAAATCGTGTCTGAAGAGTAAAGTGCAAATATATTCTTTCTTTCCACTTTAGTGCATATCATGACAGCAAAGCAATGGAAATTACGAAACTATATAAATAATAGAGAAATAGTTACACATGTATATGTATATAGTTAAGACCTTAATGCAAGTGTCATTTAAGTAAATCATTCCCTTCTGAAGGAACAAAAATAAGTAATAAGAATTTGTTGTGTAACTGAATGTCTCTGAACGTTGGAGTACACTTCACTTAAACAGGAATGCAATCTGACTGGACTTATCCACTTCAATTCAAGAACCAGTTTCGTCTACAAATAAAAGTAGTCTGTTTGCAAATAACCATAACCTCGCTCAAAGTCAGAGTCATTCAGTTGGTTTGGAATTCTATCTTTTTGTCTTCTTTACAATATTTCTGGATTCATTTCAATAACTACTTATATACCTACCAATTTTTAATAGGGAAAGCTCCATGTAGTTGATTTCTTGTGTTTCAATGTATTAGAAAGCAAAAAAATGTTGTTGAGATGCATATAAATTAGGAATGAAGTGACAAATTTAATAATAACTTAAAGCTTTTGTAATTTTTTATACTGGACCCAATTACGCTTCTTGATTTGAATCTGCTTCCCTTTAATCATTTACAAATGTTTGTAAATGACTTTTTGTTTGTTTTTACGGTGATGCCAAATTGTAAACAAGTTTACTACAATTCAATCCAAAGATAGCAAGGCTTACTTTCTACGTCGGAAGTAATTTTCTATATATATTATATTAGTTGATTGGAATCTGCTTCTTTTTAATTATTGAAATAGAATCTATAAGTGGATTGAAAACAATTCGATTAAGACAACATATAGTTTAAGCTAAGTAAGACATGGAACAGAGAACAAATCAGAGGTCTCATCAAAAACCAAAAATTGTTCTATGAAAATGAAATTTTATCATGCACGTTAGTCTGTCGTTTGGCTGTTCCTTTCGATATCGCGAGATAATAATAAGCGCTAAAAATCAACAACAACAACAGATGCACCCACCACAACTCAATGCTTCACAATTCTGTAACTTGGTACTTGAATTTGATTGACTTATGGCTGCGTGAATAAAATATCCGAACATTTTGTTGTTCTTCGCGGGACATCTTATTTGTGACTAAGGTATTCTAAGAGGACCTGTCGAATTTTCGCCATGGCGTTTTTTGAGGGAATCTTTAGCGAATATCCCACGTGATGATGTATCACTTACCAATTGTAGCGCCGGATTCTCATTCATTCAAATTTGCATGGTATTTACAATGGAATGAACAAAACATTAATATTAGTCCTCGGGATTTCATCAATGCTTCAGGGAACTGCATCACATAAGTACACACTGGTCGCTTCGGCACAGGAACTGTACCAGTGGACCTGGGCTTGGTTGGAGGATGCTTTCGTGTTCAGTCGTCTACCGCACACACACTATTCAGCGCCCTGACAATACAGGGGCTTTGGTATATCATGTTTGGATATGTGATCTTCGGAACGATGGATCCAGTATGAGGTATGCATCCAATTATAAAAACTTTGTATTATGCATCCGAACCAGCTTCGATCGGTGGATTCAGAGGATTTGTCCACTCTATAGGAGGGTGGGTACTCTGTGTTCCACATGTACTTTTCCAGCCCAGTGCTGGATGATCTAATGGACCTTGTTCGTCACATATGCCGTCTGGTCCACTCGGCATTCGGCATTAGCAAGGACCAAAGTTTTGTAATGGGATAAACTGTTTGGTCAGCTTCGTGATGACGCTGGCCAGGACTAAACTCTATTTCTTGAGGGTGGAGAGTTAGTATCACACTATTGACATAGCATATAAAAATACATGAGCCAGGTAGGAAGGAAGGAAGGAAGTCAAATTCAACTGGACATGGTCACCATTGGCGTTCGTACAGAATGGCGGACTGGTCTTTAACCGGTTGTGTAGGCTGCGGTGTCTGCGACAGTTATCCATAGGGCTTCTTTCCTCTTTGGAGTGTTCTAGGCATCGCGAGAAAGCTGAGCCTCTCGTTGGACCAGCAAAGTTGCGGATTGATGCCAAAGCAACTCGTAGGCGTGCAACTTGTAGGTGGTCTCGCGAGACATAACATTTTAAATTTATTGTTCGCTAAAACCTATTTTGCCTTTGGCACCTTAAATTCAAAATTTGGACTCTTGCTAGAGCTCCACTTGTCTGGGGGCTCTAACTTTGACATTAAATTTATTTTTATAGCTAAAATTTTAATGAAAATTCTACTTTTTGGTAATCTTTACATTTCATATATATATTTTTTAAATTATAGGAATAGATATTATTCGTGTTAGGATTTTTCTTGTTTTATGTTCGAGTCCTGTTTGTTTCACTACTTTATTGTTACCTTCTAGAGCCATTTGTACAGTGTGTGTGGTAATTAATCAATATGCGGTATACCAATCGCTTCCTTGAACTGTCCTGATCAATGCTTGTTCGGAAACCCCCTTCACTCCTAAAATCATTCTATCCTCCGCAAAATAGTGTCCAAAAATTTTATGTTCTTTGACCCTGTAAAATTTTTATAACTTCTCAAAAGAACATCACAGGATAACGACCGAGGTTTTATTTGAAAGAGCAGCACTTGTAGTTTTTTAACGGCACCTTACTTGCTTCGATCGGTTGTGTCCTTGAAAAGGGAGTTCAGGGTGAAATTTGAAAAATATGAATTTTGTGGTCAATGTGTGAATTGTGAATTTTTTCACCACAAAATTGACATATTTCAACTTTGACATTGAATAACATTTTAAGAACACAACCGATCGGGACAAGTATCAAATGAATCTCTGGTTATTGTCCTGTGATGACAAAAAAAGAACAGCACTTATAGTGCAATTATTGGACTTTTTTTGGAAATTAGCTCGGAAGCGAAAGTTGTAACAAAGGAAAATATGAAAGTATTAGGGGTAGTTCAGTGGAGAGGACTGCCCATTATCTATATGATTGTTTGTAAAAAAGTGACTTAGTGCGTTTTTGATTTCCTTGATGAAATTAGCGAAATATGTGTTTTCTAGAACGTATTGCATTGATCGGAACAGATAGCACTCACAAAGAGCTAGACTTGAGGAATACATTGGGTGCGAGAGAACCTGCCATTCGAGATTAATCGATGTTTCTTTCATAGCTGAAGCAGCATAAGACCAAGCCTTATCGTGGAGAAAAATAACTTTGGTCACGATCTAAATACAAAGCAAAGCTAAGTGACTGTACATATTTCGCATCGGATGTTGATGCTTGGTCAAGATCAACCCATGACTGTTTGCGGTTTACATTGTGGAAATATATTCATTTTTCATTACTGGTCGCGATACGTCACAAGAAACTCTTCCTAAACGCTGATCTGGAAACGTGACATAGTTGATTTAATAACTTCAAGCTAAGCTATTTAGCTAAGCTAATTCTTAAATTGTAAGCATTTCTTTCATCCAATAGAGCCTGAAATACATAGTTCATGGTTTTTTTCAATTGGCCTTAATCTTGTTTGTCGTGAACATTAAAATCACTATTTTTAATTGTCGAAACCAATCTCCACATATCATTTCCTGCGGAGCTGGATTGATGAGCGCCACGTGCACTTGTTCCGCGTTCCATTTTAATTCAGTTATAAACAAATGCTATTATATACAATGGATGACATTGACTGAATTTTACTGGGGAATGTTGAATCTTAAGGACATATGTATGTAACAGCTGCTGGAGTCATCTGCACGTGAACACCGAGTTTCAGTACAATGCTCTGATAAACCATCTATCTGAGGTTCTAGGGAAAACACATAACCTTGGTGATTTGAGACTCTTATTGGCTTCCTCTAAAGACTTTACTATTACGGGAATTTATATCCATCAATGCAAATAGAAGTTATCTTTAAGAATATAAAAATTTTATTAGGAAAAAGTGAATTATAGAAGACAGAAACTTTGTATCTCCACAGATTTTAAAGTAATTGATATACTAATAGGTTTTAAATTTAGGCATTTTTATGTGAATGGAATAAGAGAACGGGAAATTTACTTGCGAAAAGATTGTCCAGCTCAGAAATTGTTCAATGTTTAATGAAAAATTATAATAAATGAACTATTGGTGGTGTTTGAAATTTACGGTGATTTTAATAATTTACTTTTCAAGTCCATAATTTTTTTTTTTTGCTTTTCGAATTAGAAAGTGTAAAATAGGCTGAATGAAATCTGTAAAATGAATTTTAATTTAGAAATTGAATCATCCACGTGATAATTTGGCTTGTACAAAATTTTGGACTGAATTGTAACCGGGAATTAGGAAAACACTAATTGAAAAAAAGTAGAGTAGATGAGAGAATGGAGCCTTGATGCACACCGGTGTTGATAAGGGATCGGATAAAAAAAACTAAACGAATTGAGCAGGAAACTTTTCATAAATTTTACAGGAAGGTTGTTTAGACTAAATTATTAGGATTTAGATAAAAGAGAAGAATGCCAAAATTAATCAAAGGCTCTAGAAATATTTACAACGTCGTACTCACTAAAACGTTCAATGGGGGCGTCTTAAATACCTGAATTAAGCGACTAATGCAAGAATAAAGCTGATCGTTAGTAATAAAATCGAAATAATAGCAGTTGGTCCATATACCTATATTTAGACGAGTCATTACCCTCTTTTATTTTATAAATTGCAATGTCGTCGTTAACCCATTAGCTGGCCATACGCGATAGAAATTTCCGCCGGAATTGGCTCCTCGCGGATCGGTTCCCCGGGCCAAATTCGCTCGTTAGTGGCTGAAGGCATAGGCCCGACCAATGGAAGAGATCAATCGAAACTAATTCTGACTCTGTCCTTCGGATGTAGTCGGCGAATCAGTTCCGACCGTGTATTGCCAGATATTCAATCATGCACGGTCTCTTGTTATCAGTGGCATTACTACGAGGCTCAGTGACTGATTTAAGTGAGTGCCCGAAATTAAGGGTATAGTCGTTAGCAGAGCAGTGAATTTGATTGGAAGGAAAAGATAAGTGGCCATTATGAAAACTAAGAAAGAATGCAGGACAATGCAGAATACAGCATATCAGCATTGATGTTATAAGAATTAGGGATAGGATCGTTCAAAGTAGCACAGGTGGAGTGCTCAGAAAGTAAACTTCCAATCCAAGTGAGAAGAGACTGATCAAGATCAAACGTTTGAAGTTCGAATAAAAAGCGAGCTCAGTGTGTGGTTCTTAAGTTGAGTACTGCGTTACCTATTTGATACATTTTCATGCAAGGTAGTAAGAGGTCAGGGTGGTTTCGAATATTTAATTACTTTTCTGCAAATTGGACTATTTAATTATATCCGTCTTTTGTTAGTTTTATATTATATATTTCCATCGAGAATGAAATAATGTAATTTTAATCAGAAAATTAGGAGTCCATTGACTACATTCAAAAGGCACATCGTAGATTTTTCAATGCCTGAAATCGTCGTCGTTCGAAATAAGTCATTCGTCTTTTAATCGCACGACATTAACAGCAAGGCAAACTTGCCACAAGCCGGAAGGCTGCCTTGAGTGTGAACGCAAAAAAGGTATCGAAACCCGATCAAAAGACGTTTTAACCCGTTGGAGCTGTCTTGAAAATTTGTGCAACGGAATTTGAGGACGGATTTGTACTTCTTTTTCTTACAAGGTGAAATTAATGCAGGAATTCAAGAAAGTCTGAATTCTGCAATCGAATTACAGTAATTGGGTAGAGAACAGCACGATTTTGTTGACCGTCTAATTATAAGCAGCGATGACCATTTTCATCTACAGTAGTTCCCAGAATGACTCGGACAGTATCTATTAAGAAAATTTTAATTAAAGAAATTAATTAAGAAAAGGCAAATAAAAAACGGATTTCATTACTTTAGCTTGTCCCTATTCCTCTAAAACAGTATATATTTTATACTATTATATAGAAATATAAGTCGTTTTAAATACGAAGAAAAAAAACGAAAACGAAAAGCCAAGCTAAATAAATTTCACAAAATGACTCGGACAGAAATGAAAAATATTAAATTTAAATAGTCATATGTCTAACTAATGTGGCTTTAATACCTTGCAGCCTTATTACACTTTCCTTAGAGTATTATGCATAGAATTAATGAACTTTAATACAGCAGAGGTCAAGATAATGACGTTTTAGTCTAATTAAAACATTTGTATTAAATTCCCTCAATTGCCACTTCCATGTGTACGTTATATTAGTAAATAGTAAATCATTCGATAGATAGCTTAATATGCTTTCAAATGAAACCTAAAATACAACAAAATGTACAACTTTCTGCGTACGATCACTAGGGCTACAAACTTAAAAATCAGGTAACTGATTTGCAGACGTTCCGTATGTCCGAATCAAAAAACGAACCCTTATAGGATCACTCGGGTGTCTGTCTGTCCGTCTGTCACAGCCAATTTGCTCCGAATCTACTAGACGGAGTAAGTTGAAATTTGGTACACATACAAAAGAAATATATTTTTTATATTATCTCAAATATATTTTTTTTTTTACAATTTTAAAATAAATAGTTTTAAAGTTATTTAAGAAAATAGATGAAAATTGACCATTCCCCCTCTCTGAAGCTATTGAGCCTAAAATTTTGAAAAAAAAATACTGAAAATAGTTCTTTGCTTATAGATTACAGGAAAGCCTATAAGAAGTCTATGGTCCTAAAATAACATGGTAAATCCCTCAATATTGTGCCCACAAACTCACATTTGCAGTTGGAATGTATGAGAGAACATATTTTTCAACTACAATGTTAAGTTTGTTTTTGGGATAAATTATTAGTTTTTTATTTTATTTTTTGCAGTTATTTATTAGTTATATGGATTACTGATCTGTAGGTTTTATGATATCGAAAATTTGTGGGCAATAGCCCTATGGCAACATCCTATCCTCAAGTGCATTGTAGGAATGTTCGATACCGATACGATATATCGTCGTATATTTTTTGTGCAAAAAAAACCCGTATTCTGCATCGATATGTTTTGCTTAGAAACATCGCTATATCGATACTACTTTTCCGATACTTCGTTCTGATACATTAATTAAGTGTAAATTTTCCTAATATTATTATAATGCAGAATATTTCAAATTAAAAATGTCACACTCCGGCAAAAGTTTATCGTTGAGTAGAATTTTGTAGCTTTTGTCGGTAGCCAAAGCAAGTTTTTAAATTGCGTATCATATTCAGAGAAGGCACATTTCGCACATTAAAATGTTAATAATATTTTCTTTGAGATACGGTTACCGATCGCTTGCTTGAACGAAAAGTTTTCACTATTTTCATAGGCTCCTAAATTGTAAAATTTGCCAAATTAAGACTCTCAAGCTTGTTTAATTATCTGAAAAAAAAGATATATATGCACTTTTAATTTAAATCACTGTTAGATGGGATACCCTGTCCTGTCCTATATATTTAGGAATATCAAAATTAATATTTCAATTCTAAGCTGAAAATTCTATAGAGGAAATTTCAATTTCACGGTGATTTTAGCAAAAATGTTCTTCCGCGTTGAGGTCTGAGGGAAATAATTTACATTTCGTGGTTTAATTTTGGAAGTATAACCCTGCTAAGTTTAGGAATTCAAGTGGTATAAAACCGCCAAATTATTTTACTGCATTCCATAAATTACATTTCGGTCAAACTGATATCACATGTCGAGGTGAATAACACAATAAGATGTAGTTTCATAAAGTCATGCAGTCAATGAGATGTGTTCGCACTTGAATAACTTTAGAGGACCGTACAAATATTGAATTTGGTAAACTTTTCTCAAAAAACTTCGACTCATTGTGACCGCCGTAGGGGAACAACCTTTACAAGAATTATCCAGATTTTTACATCTTTTTTTAGGAGCAATCCCATCAAGTATCGAGCGCGTCGTTTGAGTGTATCAAGTCGACAGCAATAAGCCATTCAGTAATATGTAGAATATTCTCGTAGTAAACAAAATGTGAGATAAATTAGCAAATGAATACGCATAAATGCGTAGAATTTACATGAATATCTTTTATGCGTTAAGCTACGCAAATATCAAGGGGTTCATTAAACACAGTTCAACTTGTTTCAAACATCAGATTGACGTCAGAAAATTGTACAGGTCGCATATGGGAAAATTCCTGACTATGATTCAAAACAAATCTAACACAATGAACCCGAAATAAAAATGCCTAATAATGCTAGAACATAACAGTAAAAATAGGAAAATTCTAGACGAAAGTAAAGCTATATATAAAAAATAATGTTTTCGTCGTGACTTTTTGCTAGATTGACGTCAGCATTGCTTGCGAATACCTTGGCGGAAATTTCGCGGCATTTATGACTGATTTTAATACCTGAAATTAGATTTTCCGGTTTATCTTCATCTAGTTACTGTTAAACATAAATTATTATTTGTGGAAGTTTTTCAATCAATTCTAATAGTTGACCTTTCTGATGGGTGTGTTCAGACCCACAAAGTTAAACATTTTAAATTACATAATCAGCGAGCGGAATAAAATTATAAAGAAGAGAAGAAATTAGTTGCCACACAGCCACCGGTATCTTTAAATTATTATAAGGGATATTTGCAACTAAAAAAAAATAACTAATTGAAATGTAAGAAATCGCGGGTTAATGAATTTTGTTTTCATTGAATTAAATTTTGTCTTCGGCTGACAAAAAATATGTTTTTTCCTTCTCTGTACTGTAATTTTATGTAATTTTGCACCTTTTTAACTATTTACAGAACTTATTTTAATTTAACTCTAACTTAAATAATTAATCTGTATTTTTGGTTATTTCGTCTTCAGAATCCTACTAGGAAGAATCAGTTTGCGAAGTGTATGAAATGAATAAACAATATAACAATGTTGAAGATTTAAAAGGAGAATTTCGAGAAGTTTGGGGAAAATATTTCTCTGACTGTAGAATATATTGAAAATATAATATGTACTAT
>QYTT01078170.1:0-14882 GCA_006980735.1 Dasypogon diadema | reverse complement strand
ACCACTTATACACTGAATACGAATTTTTTTTCCTATAAGAATCAGTAAAAAATCATACACGTATTTTCTATACTCCGTAATGTATCGGGACTCATACCAAATATAGAATAATTAATTTTGTAAATTCTTTGGGATAAATAATTTTATCTTTTATACCAAAATTTTTAACCGTGCATGACTTCTTAAATAACCCCAGAGGAAAAAGTTGCAAATTGATAGGTCTGGAGACTTAGGGGACCACGGCACATCAACAAAACATGGGATGAGATATCCTGGGATCATATCTTGAAAAACATTCAACGTGTCATTTGTAGTGTGCGCTGTAGCTCCATCCTTCTGGGTCCAAATATTTCTTTGATTTATTCGTTTTCTGTGTAGTTCAAGCAGAGGTTACGATTACTGTGACGCCATTTGCTTCGAAAAACTTCGACCCAATAATGCCTGTACGGCCAATAGTTAGGAGTGGAGAGGTTGTTTATGAATTTTCCGTGGATTTTTAGGAGTCCAGTAACGCAGGTTGTATTTATTAACAGTTTCGTTAAAATGAAATGAGTTTCGTCGCTCATAACCATTTTCGCCCTCTTTCATCATGACTTTCATGCGCACCGCAAAATTCTCATGCTGCTCGAAATCCTTCTTGTATAGCTGTTGAATAATCTGAATTTTATGCGGCTAGGATCTTAAATCCCTCTGCACTTTTTATCCTTTACTCACTTGCATGAACGTTTTCCAGCGGATCGTTGAGGGCACCTTGTCAGAGCATCTCTCACCCTCACGAAGTTTTTCGGCTTCCATGATGTACACGAAAGGCCTGGTGTCTTCTTCTTCATTATGTTCCCAGTTGTTCTGAAATTCTCAACCCATTTCAGGGCAGTGTTTCAACTTTGGATTGCACTGCGTCGACCAACATTGAATTATCGTCGAAAAGCCGCTGCACAGCTATGATAGACTCATATTTTTTTTAATGAAATCGTCGTATAAATAGCCCACTGTTCCTAAGGTTCCTAATTTCCCTTAATCAATTAACTAGTGTATTAAATACCTGTCTTCTATTGTACCCCACATTCAGTCACGTGAGTCAAGATCCTAAATTTTTGGGATAATTATTTCTATCATAACGTTCTCGAATTTTAGATTGATCGAGACAACACATTACCAGAACAAGTTGATCCTCTTCTTTCCGAACTAGAAAAAACTGATGGCATCAGCATCTTTGTAAAATACCACTACTCCCTCGTAAAACTTCTTCAAGACTATTTAAATTTTACCGTTGATTATCGAATAACAAGAGTCTGGGGAGGAAGGTTATCTTCGTCAACATATCGTCTTGGCTTGCTTGGCGTTGTTAAGAGGAATGAAGCAGACATTGCAGCTACAGGTGCATTCAATAAACTTAACAGATTTGCTGAGTTCGATATAATACATCAGAGTTGGAAATTTGAAGCAGGCTTCCTTTTTCGATACAGTGCAGATCTTCAAACTAATGCAAATGGCATTACTGGAAATTTTCTTGCACCATTCAACAAACAAACTTGGACAGCCATCGCAGGGATCCTTCTCTCTGTTGCAATTATTTGGAAAGCCACAGACATTATTAAATGTGGGAGGAGATATAATCCAGCAGAATACCAATCAACCAGCTCTATTTTAGCTGCAATACTTGCTACCCTCAGTCAGCAAGGTAAGCAACTTCAAAAATTAAATTTAAGAATTTAGAGTAATTCTCATATCTTTTAAATAGGTTTAGATCCAACTCCGAAGCATACAGTAACTCGAATTATTGTATTCGTGATGTTAATTTTCTCTCTCATTTTATATAACTTTTACACATCTTCTTTGGTTGGAGGGTTACTCAGCACAATTAGACAAGGCCCTCGAACATTAGAGGAAATCATCCAAAGCCCATTAATCCTATCGTTTGAGGATATAGGATACAACAAAGTTATTTTTAAAGTATATTATCACTTTATCACTGTTTTCTTTTAAGTAGTGTCTCAAACAAAAACTCTACACAGGAATCGACTCGACCAATAGTTATAAAATTGTACAAGGAAAAACTGTCCCCTAAACGAAAACCTTATATGCTTCCGGCCTACACACAGACAAAAACTGCAATTCCTTACCTTAAAGCAGGAGGATATGCTTTTCACTGTGAACTGATCGATGCTTATCCCGAAATCGCAAGACTTTTTGAGCCCAAAGAGATTTGTGATTTGAGAACTGCTTCAGGTGTCTTCAAAACGGATGTACTAAACATGATCGTGACCAAACGAAGTCAATATACGGAAATTTTCAGGACAGTGTAAAAAAAAATCAAAATTTAATAAAATTCTCCATAAGTTTCCATTTAATATTTTTTTTATTGGTTTTAAACAGATTACACAAGGCTCGTGAGGTAGGTCTTATTGCGCGACAACTTCGGATCCATCGTCCAGAAAAACCAAAGTGCCAAACAAGTTCAAGAATTCATCCGGTTACTTTGAGTGAAGTGGCGAGTGCATTTGTAATTCTTATGTGTAAGATATGAAATTTTTATATAAGTTTTTTGAGCTGATAATTTGCGGTTGCAGGCGGTATATCTGTGTCATTTGCTATATTACTTGTGGAGGTTTTCATCTACTACAGAATGAACATCTTGAAAATTTTTAAATTCTCGAAATCTTAAAATAAATGCTAACAACGTCAGTGGTTTTATGTAACCTTTCAAATTTTGGAGAGAATAAAATTATGAACACATTACAGGATTACAACAAATAGAAGCTAGCCAGCTAAGAAGACCAAAGTTAATCACTATTAATTTAAATTATTTAATGTAGTGCTCACGGTTTCATTAAAAAGTAGTATCTAATATGTAATGTAAGATAAAAATGAAAAATATAATATTAATCAAATATAAAATGTATATTGTGGTTGCTATGTCTTTTATTCAATTCAATTCAATTCAATTTATTATACAATGGCAGTACATAAGATTCATAATTCTTTACTGTACATTTTTAAATAAAAGAATACCAAGGAGTAAATATTAAAACTGATTATAAGTAAGTGTGAATTTACAAATAGTTATACATATACAGATTGAAAAAAACTGTAAATAACTGAAAGGTTGAGAAAGAAAAAAAAAAGAACAAAGAAGAAGAAAGAGAGATCGTTACTACAATACAATTAGCACTAACTACACGTCAGTAAGTGTTACGAATGTATATAAAATAGGCTATTTATTCTCAGAACCACTCAAATGAATCAACAACATCCTCCAGAACTCACCGTGACTACCAATCCTCTAAGGGGCTCCGGCAGTGCATTCCACTGCCTAATAGCATAAACAAAAAATAACCGCTCACTTTGAAGGCAATCGTAGTAAGGAACGAGTAAATGAGTTACAAGTGACGAAGACAAAAATATAATGTGAGTAGTCAAATAACTGGGCATATCACTCCAAATCACTTTTTGCAGAAAAATTAATATGACATAATTTACATAGGACGGAAATGATATACCAAGAAACTGACGAGCAAACGATGATACGCTATCAAACCTCCGAAGACCATAAACATATCTAACTATGGCATTAAGCGCAACATATAAGAGCCTAACAGATGAGCCATCCCACTTACCAACAATTAGGATAACAGAACGTACATAAGGCATGAGAAGAGAATGTACTAACTTGAGGCGTATAGGTTTATGAGTAAGAAATGCCGAGTGCCATAATGTGCGAAGAGAACCATATGTCTTACCAGATATGGTCGTACCGAGTGAGCGTTCTATTATAAGTTACACCTAAATTTTTTACGCTGTTCACATACTTGATTGTTACACCACCTATCTGCACACTGGGAAAGTCAGTAATGTCGATGACTCTTCTGGCAACAACCAAACATTGTGACTTATTCGGGTTTAACATAAGCTTGTTTAATAAAGCCCACTTCCTGATTGAATCCAGATCTTCGTTGACTTTAGACACACACTCGGAAATAGAATTGAGATTACAGGAAGAGTATAACTGAACATCATTAGCTTATATATGAAATTTAAAGAATCTTAAACAACTTCCTAAGTAATTTACAAAGAAAGAAAACAGCAAAGGACCCAATAAAGAACCCTGAGGAACACCGCTGGGCACATCATAAACATCAGAAAATAAACTATTTAAGAACACCACTTGATGACGACAGGATAGATAACTTAAAATAAGCCTATTAGCATAACAATCAAAGCCAAACTGAGAAAACAATTTTTTGCACAGCAGCACCGGATGAACTGAGTTAAAGGCTATCGAAAAATCAAGAAAGGTAAGAATGAATAAATGACCGTGGTCTAAAGCCGTGCGAACATCATCAATAACCTTTTATAGTGCTGTAGAACAACTGTGCCTTCCCATAAACCCAGACTGGTCTGGAATAAGTAATTTATGTTCAATAATCTGATCATATAGTAGCTTCTCAAGGATTTTAGAAATTCATGGTAAGATGCTTATGGACCTGAAATCCTGAGGCTGAATCGCACGCTGCACCTTAGGAACAAGAATCACTTTTGCAGTTTTCCAAGCTTCAGGGAATACACAACATAATACAAGCATTAAAAATATAAATAAATAATAACCACGCACTCATCAACCCTTCCACCACAAATACCCATTGAACGAATGTTACGCCACAACTTTTTTTTTTTTACAAATATGTACCTCACATATTATAGACGGGAGATTCTAAAATTGTGTAAAAGTATGAACTTATTCACTGAGAAATCGAAATATGGCATTTACACTTCAATAATACAATCATTTGCAATCAAAGCCAGGACCAACCAATCAAATTCAGAAGCAACCAAATCAAAATCCAAGGTACATTTTTTTCAAAAAATTGACAACTTTTTCAAATCCAAATACAACCAAATAAAATTCAGTAACAACCAGTCGTCTTGCAGGTTATAATGGTTGGCACTGAAGTTTGTTTGGTTGCATTTGGATTAAAAAAAACTGTTGAATTCTTGAAATGGTTGAAACTGATTTTGAGGTAGGTACTTAATCTTGCTTTTAATTTCGTTGGTCTTGATTTTGATTGGGTTGCCCCAGGTTTTGATGATGAAATTGTTGCGTTCGATGTTTAAATGTTATGTTAAAGAAAATGAAGTTCGAACATTAAATTCTTAAAAGCGAAAATTTATATAATCACGATTCGCAAAGATCTTAACCACAACGTAAATGAACAAGTCAAAAGAAGGTAGAAACAATTACACATCAAGATTACTCTATAACCCTGATTTGTCAAAGAAAGTAGAAAAATGCTTTCTAATCAAGTGCGATATCTAGCTTCACGAAAAACTGGAAAACTAGAAGCATCTCGAAGTTTTCAGGAACATTCTTAGAATAGTAAGTGACTGGGTCACCCGCCTTTACACCCAACGCTTTTCGAAATTATTGTGAAGAGAACTGTACCACCAATCATGTCCTTATTACTATCAGCGTGCCCAGAGGAAACGGCCAAGTAGAACGTTTAAACCAAACCAAGATACCCATGGATGAACCCCCAAAATAATTTAAGTCACGAGCTACTGGGAAAAACCCCCCTTTCGAACTAATGGCAGGTGTTAAAATAAAGAGACCAGGTGATGACCAATTAAAAATTTTATTAAAAGACGCCATACAAATATTTTGCTTGGTAATAAATTCAAAGCCGAATAAATTTCTAAGTTTGTACGCGAACAAAATGGTAATTTTACACAATCTGGTTATTTCCCAGCGCTGGTTATTTGCTCAATTCCAATAAAACGCGTGCAATTTGCCCTGAGGGATAAATTATTATATTTAATCTTGAGTCCCGGTAATTGCCTCGAATTGGGGCTCCAACTCAAAATAAGGTTTGAATTTTTTTTATAAATTGGAGCTGTTTCAGGACAGTTTATTTCTTATATTTGGAGTGGGGGACGGCAATTTCAACCCTTATTTTATTTTATTTCACTGAATTTACATATTCTTTTTTAAATCTCAACACTTTATGCATATGAATTCCTATAGACGAGGAGTAAGCAGTAGATTTTCAAATTGTTATAGTCATTATTGAAATAACTTATTATTGACTACATGAAATGGAAATTAGAAATGCGTTTTTTCGGGATAGTTAAATTGAACTCTGAGGAAAAAAAAGAGAATCTGAGAACTAGCAGCTGAAAATTATCAAATCATTACTACTAGGACCAAAAACACCAGGCTATTACGTGGAGACATTGACGGTTTTAAAATAAATGAAACGGATTTTAAAATTTTAAATTTGAAACAATTTTAGGGGAGTGGATGAAAACCTATTTAGAACAAACATCTTTTACGTAAATACAAGAAAAGTATTTATCTACATCAGTTCTTAATAGAAATATATTTTAAAAATTTCGGTACACAATATTAATTAGTAAAATTATTCAAAAAATACTTCGCTTTCCTACAAGAAACTTATGTAAAAAAACAACTGAAATACAGCGGAAAACATTTTCCGTTTTTCATTTAGTATGTGATACGCTGCTGATCCGAAAAATAACACAAAATTCTAGCTATCATAAAATGGCCCGCTTTGAAATTGGCAAGTTTTTTCAAGGCAATACTTTTGCGTTGCATACTTTGTTAATTTTACGAAATGTTTGCTTTCGTATGATTTATTTTTATGGCTCTAATGATGAACCGAGTTACTAAACCAAATAAATGAACTGCTATTTATTATTCCTTCATTATTTTATACTCACTAATTTAAATATTTTTCCAAAAATTTTCTGCTGTGTGAATATTTTTGCTGGCCACTGTAAGTGTTTTTTGATTTTGATTTGTCGATATGTCAACTTTTTGTATAAAATTATAGGTCTGTTCCTATAATGTTTTAATAATATAAATTGGCCTTAATCCTGCAGAGAAGTTCAGAATTTCGCAGTAGTTTTGAACTGCCTGCACTTTCCTTATTGGCAGACGACAAATGTCATTTGTGGATTTGAAAGCGCTTTTTTCAGGAACTTGTACGTTCCTTAACTCCTATAATAGTAAACCTCCTCTACATAAATAAGGAAAACGCAGGAAATTTTACTTGCAGAAGTAAAGAAAAGGAACTTTATATGAAATGATTACGGTCAGAAATTTATAGTGGAATCCTTCTTTTGTAATGTTTATGTTGGTAGAATTCTTCATTTGTAATGTTTATACGAAATGTTAAAAATTCATTAATTTTATTGTATAAGACTCAGGAAATTATGACGAATCGTTAGAAGGTCTACGAAGATCTTTTCCCTTATAAAAAAGGTGGGGAATATATTTCCGAAAATTTAAAGCCGACATGAAAACCAAAAATCGGTTTTTTTTTAACGTATAAAAACGAAAACCTAAAAAAAACATTTGACCTGTTTTGCCACTGACTGCTACTTAGAAACACTAATTGGTAAAGACCAGCATATTTGACAGTCCCAGAAGCCTTCTAATTACCGTTTTCAATTAAAGATCTTGTTTTAATTTTATCTGTAAAAGTGATGCGATTATTTGTTGATCTTTTCCATAAAGCACTTTTCGTGCCATCGAGATCAGTCTTTAACTTCTGGCCTGCTAAGTACTGTTTATTTTCTTTGAGATATTTGAATAAAAATTCTTTCCGGTAGGAATTTTGGGATTTCAAACTCGGTTGTACTGGGAAATATATCACCAGAACGCAGAGTACCAGATCATGTAGAAAAACCTTCCTATTACTATGAGCCAAATGAACCTGGCGGTACTCTGGGAACCCCCGAATTAAAGACTGACGAACAAATTACTCGTATGAGGGAAAGTTGTAAATTGGCTGCAAATGTACTGAAGGCTTGCAGCGATTTTGTCCAGGTAGTGTAAAGTAAGTTGTCCAAAATCCTCAAATGGTGATCCACTCAAAAGGTAGGCATTACCACAGATGAGATTGATTCTTTCGTACATGACAAAATCACATCTTCTGGGGCGTATCCATCACCGCTGAGGTACGCGGGCTTCCCGAAGTCAGTATGCACATCTGTAAACAACGTTGCTTGCCATGGGATTCCTGATGATAGGAAGCTGGAAGACGGTGACATAATCAACATTGACATTACGGTGTATGTGAGGGGGTACCATGGGGACTGTTCACGAACCTTCTTAATTGGTGAGGTTGACGAGAGGGGAAAGTACTTGGTGCAATGCACCGAGGAATGCTTGCATGGGGCAATACAACAATGTGGTCCAGGGAAGCCCTTCAATGCTATCGGGAAGTACATAGCTAGGTACACAAAGCAAAAGGGTCTGACATCGATTCCCGCATTTATCGGACACGGAATAGGCAGATACTTCCACGGTCCGCCAGAAGTTCTACATTTTGGTAAATTTATTTCGTTTTACGTGCAAAAGGCTTCAGTGATTGCTTTTTAGACAACAACGTGCCTGGAATTATGCAGCCGGGGATGACATTCACGATAGAACCTATTCTCTCCCTTGGAGGACCAGAGGTCGAGATACAGGAAGATGGATGGACTGCTATGACAGTAGATGGAGCGAGGACGGCACAGTTCGAACACACTGTGCTCATCACAGCAGGAGGCGTGGAAATACTAACTGTAACCGATTAGCAGGCAAATAAAGTCATAAACTTGTTATTTCTCTTTTTATTCAACTTGCTAATTTGAAAAAGAGGCAAATTTATAGAATAAATCTTAACGAGAAGTTTCAGACGGTCCACTGTTTTCAGTCACGCGAAGTGTGCTTTTATTGGAAAGCGCTTTCTACGCACACACGCCCTGCTGCGCTAGAGTTTTTGGCGGCGGCTTCTGTATTGGAAGGAACAGTTTAAACTCAGGAGGCAATTCGTCTTCCGAGTAAAGTCTGTCTGAGAAGTACACCCTTCGGATTCGGCAATTTGCATGAATTTGCACTCTAAGCGTTTCAACGTAATTTGTTCCATAGGCCCTTCTCGTAAAGTCTGACAAGTTAAATTGTATTTGATTCCAACCTTCGTCCAACCTCATCGGCATAGTACAAATAAAAGGCTTCACTCTCGTTGTGGATTGGTAGTTGCTAGCTCTAAAACGTCGTCGCACGTTTTTATCATCCAGCACCTTGAAAAGGAGCAATTAATCGCCAGTTTATATCCTTCCACACCACTCACCTGAACTTCAAACGTAAAATACTTCTTTAAGTTCTTGATTATCATGACTAGGAAGGGCAGTTTGATACCCAGTGTCTTCTTTGGATCTGCTGGACATGTTATGTACGTGGTGCTAACGTTTGTTCCCACAATTTCCAACACCAAACTCTGTATATCATTGTCTGTAATGCGCTTTATGTGTCCGTTTCGGACCTTTTTATCCCAAATTTGCAACGGCTTACTTCCAATGCTGTACAGAATGGATAAGAAACCAGATTGGAAAGTGTTCTTGAACATCTTGTTTACCCGACTTCACGAAAATTTTATTGCATCTGATTCGCAATTGTATTAAATCACAATTTTGATCGAGTTGAGATGAAAACCTTAAGTTTTAAGTTGAAAATCAAATCGATTGAGAATTTTTCTAGACCGTCCCTGTCAAGGAATTTTGAGGTTAGTTCATTGTTTATGTCGATTTTTCAGAGGTTGCATAGCAGCAGGCGATTAAAAAAACTTGTTTGCTGTTTGCTTCTGAGTTGAGTGCGTTCGTTTCTTAAGTCGGCAATGTAGAATTCTCATGAGACACATTTGCTTTGAAAATGTTAAGGGCTTCTGCAACTTGGAAACAATTTAGTTAACTGCAACACAGAATTTATTTACTTATTTTTTATTTACTGTATGTAGAGGACGTAGGTTATTCATACCAGTGGCTGATCCAAAGGACATCCAAATTTGTTGGTTGAGGAATTTACATCTGCCTACTTATTTTATCTCCTGAAAAGTGTTGTGCTCGAAGGTCGTATTCAACAAAAATACTATTTTGTCAAGAGTGCATGTAAAGACGGATTAATTTGGAAATGGATTGCAACTATGGCAATCGGGTTCGTACAATTTATTTGTAAGTTGTTTCTTCTATACTTAAAAACCATTTGAATATTTTGCATTATATTTATTTATAAATAATATTTGTTGTACTGGGAATTTTAGGTGAATTTGAAAATTTTGATAAAATCGACCAGATTTGAGACAAGATAGAAACTTTAATTAACATACACTTTTCGTACATTTGAAATCCCCAAAAATTTTTACTTTAATTTGATATAGGGCGTGTATTCATCTATCTATCTTTGTTTTCGAGATAACCCGTCTCCATATGTCGCCTCTATTCTGCATCCCTTTCTACAAACAATAGAAACGATAATATCCGAAATAATAAAGAAGGTATAAATTTATGTCGGTTGCAACGTATTTAGGACTATGTCCTGGAAATTTCACAATTTGTAAGAAAACGAGCAAGATAGGAAGGTTTTCAAGAGGGAATCATACCTTCAATGTTTGAAGAGGTATCATTAACCTTCAGATATAAAATATTTCACTGGGACAACGTTCCACCATATTATAGAACTATTTTTGGGCATTGTCTAATAAAGTACCTTTGATTTATGGATTGGATGAGGTGGAACTATCAGTTGGACACCAAGATCACCCGATCTGGCACCGATGGATTTTCTTTTTTGTATGAGGCAACATGAACGAACACGCTACTCTTGTTTTGCAAAAATTCATATGAGAGACCAGTTGGAAGCAAGAATTCTGAAATTAGTGGGAAGGCTAATGATATTTTATCTATCGATCTACCAAGAAGCTTCGAACATCGTTATGTACTCTGCCTAGCTTAATATGGAGGGCACATGGAGCAATTATTGTAGTTCTAGTTATTTTGAAAGTTTGCTCATAGAGCGAGAAGCAAAACAGAGTCGGCTTCGGGACGGGTTATCTCGAAAATGAAAAGAGATAGGATAGGATACATGCCTCGTATCAAATTAAATGGAAACTTATGGGGACTCCAAACTATGCAAGAAAAGTGTATGTTAATTACACTTAATTATACGTATTTATGTCGAAAAAGAGCTGTAATATACTTAATCTCCCGAGCAAATTGTAAATTGTATTATTGGACTTGAGCAAAGCTTTTGACACCATAAGTCATTCTATACTTTTATCGAAATTAGTCACAATGAACTTTTCATCATCAACAATAAAACTTATTGGTAGTTTTCTCTCTGAGAGAAGCCAGATTGTTAAAATAGGCGATCTCTTTTCTAACCCGGCATGTCTGTCATCGGGAGTTCCACAGGGATCTATTCTTGGATCACTTCTCTTCAGTTTGTACAGCAATGGTGTTGTTCAACTTGTTAAGCATACATCAATACATTTGTACGCTGATGATGTGCAGATATGCCTTAGCAAGCCTATTGGACTTCTCGAGGATATGGTGTGTTGTGTGAATGAGGATCTTCAGGTAATATCTGAGTGGGTGGCAAGGAACGGTTTAGCCCTTAACCACATAAATCTCAGTATTTAATGGTTTATAGGCGTGACTTAAACCGGCGTGACTTTCCACCGAACCATCTTCTATTACGTGTGTGATATTCTGGGAAACGTTTATGGTAAACACAGGCGGCTCTGGATATCTACACAATGTCTTCCAAGACATATTCGTTTAAGACTTGCAATTTTACTCATCATTCCGCATTTTACATATTGCAGCCTTGTTTTCAGCAAGCTGGATTCCATATGTCAACGGAAATTGCATGTCGCATTTAATGATGTCATAAGGTATATTTTTGGGCTACTGCGTTTCTCCCATATTTCCAACTACGTTAATTATCTCCTGAGTATGTCTATCGAGAGCTATTTGCTTAGAAAACAGCTGATATTTCTTCATAACTTAATATTGAATAAAGTGCCTCATTACCTGCATGAAAAACTATAGTTTTTACAGTCATAGAGAAATCGTCAACTCCTTTTACCCAGGCGATGTTCCCACTATGGTGAACGTTATTACTTTGTACACTGTATGCGTATTTGGATATTCGACGGGCGATTTTGGTTTGAGGCTTCTCGCGAAATATTCTCAGAACACCTGAGGACATAGATGGCTCACATTGTTCTCTTTTCACACATTATGAACTTTATATTTACCTATATTTGTTATCTCATAGTTATTATTTTCTTTTCCCTATTATCATCGCCTTCCTTTTATAATATATGAATTAATTTCTTATTTCTATTCTGTTTTTAAGTAGTATTTAGGTATTTAAGTTAGAGTACAGCCGAAAGGTTTGTAATTAATATTGAATTTTTCTCACAACTTTGTATTCTCTTTCCTCATATTTTTGTACTTCATGAGATTTCTTAATCTTCTGCACAGGTATCCAATAAAACGCTATTAGTATTATTTAAACAAAAATTTAAACGCTATAAAACTAGAAAGATTACAAAATACTCTGTGTACTGCTTTGGACTACTGCTACTTTTATAGACGTGGTGGTATAGTTACTAGGGATCAAGTTAAGTTAAAATAGTAGCTTAGACTTTCGGTCTTAGATAAGCGCTAGGACTGTACAAAATGTAATTTACTTTTTAAAGATAATATACATCTTTTATGTTGGTACATGAACTTCCTCACAAGGGTAAGAATTTCAAAAATTTCATTCAGCCCAAATTTCCGGACTGAGTAAAATCTGAAAGCCATAGATTTTGGTCTGCGCAAACTAGAACTGTGCAGACCCAATTGTGCGTGAGTGTGTCTACTGGGAATTAGCTCAGTCCTGTTGAAACTATTCAAACCCCACTGAAACCCACTCGACATTCACGATGGTGGTTGTTTTTTATTGGCTTAAAGAGTGAAACTGTGCAGATTTCACTACGATAACTGCACAGTTCAAACTGTGCAAAAACTGAGTGTGAATGGGGTGGGACCCTTTAAATCAACTTTTTTTTATTGGTTCAAAAAATATTTTTGAATTCTAAACATAATACAACAAATAAAGTATTATTGCCTTACTGCGTTTAACGTTCAATCTTACGTAATCAGTTTTTTTTCTATTTTTCATTATTTAAAATTTTTAAAATAATTCTTTCAAATCAACAAATAAAACTCTAAATATTGCAGAAAAATGGAATGACGAGTAAGATTGTACGAAAATCATAGATTAATTTCGTTATTTCCTCATTTTTTAAAAGCACATCTGGAATTCTGCAAGAAAACACAATGCAAGGAAGTAAAATTCATGCAATGATAATAATATAGAATAAAGCGAAAAAGAAAAAGAAAAACAGTAGATGATGAAATATGAGAGCACTTCCGACAGTTTTACTCATATTGCACTCGATATCGCATTTACCTTAGTACATGAACTTTATTCAATTCATGTGCACTCACCATGTGTTGCATAATTCATTCCCGTCTTAAGAATAGAAGAATTAACAGTTGTTCTAGACATTTTTGTTATGCTTTCCAACCAAAATAAACGGAACTTTACGAGATGTGAGCATAAATATCGCAAATTAATAAGAAAAGTATCGGAGGAGGCTAACTCAAGTGTACATCAGGTCCAGAAAAACAGTAGCTGGACACAAGGTATTGCTTTTAAGATGGTTGAGTTATTTTGAATTCCAAAGTGAAGCTATGACAATTTTTCATGGTCGAATGAGATATGAAATTACCCCGGTCTAGATAGGTAAATCGGTCAGAATATAGGTTAAATTTAGGTTGAGGAAACATTTAGAACGATTTCAAGTGAGCTGGGGTTAAATATTTTTCCATTTACCTAATTTTGATGCTTACAAACTGTTCAGTTTTCTTACTTACATTTCCGTTCCTTCTGATGTTTTAGTTTGCCTAAAAACGGTTGTTTTATCAGAAGATTAGTACAACTTGGTTACCCACCTGGTGTGACTATTAATTGAAAATTAGGCAAGGGAAAGGCTGCAAGGGCAAGGCTACAAGGGCTAAAACGCTGCTAAACCGATTCAATTAGAACATAAAAAGATAAGAATATCAAATTATGTTTTGATTCTTTCATTGGCCCAGTCAAGTTAGTTAGTTTGCTAGGATTTTTGCATATAGTGAGATATTGTTGCTTTAAAAAACCTGTCAAAAGTCCCCATCGATATCGCGTAAGTAAAATTTTTACACGGCTTGAAAGGGGGAGACAAAACAGTTTTTTTTTCCGAATATATATGGCAAAATATTATATATATAAAAGAATGAAATTGACCTCCAAGTGATCTTTAAATGTGAGTCCGGGTCAAGGTTGAGGTCACTGCCTTCTTTTGTGCCAACGAACTTTTGTTAAAAAGGAACCCTTGTGAAATATTCTACCGCCACTGTACCTTTTGTACACTTTGTATATTATGCAGTCAAAAACATATCGTAAACATTTTTATAAAGAAAACCAGCCAAGTGCGAGTCGGATTCGCGAACGAAGGGTTCCGTACCATTATCTATAAAAACGGCAAAAAATCATGTCTGTTGTATGGGAGCCCCACTTAAATATTAATTTTATTTTAATTTAATTACCTATTTTTAAAGTGAAGAATATAACTCAATATTCTGTGAATATTTCAAGCGTCTACCTGTTGCCGTTATCAATATCGAGCAAAAAACGAGCAAAAATATCACGTTTGTTGTATGGGAGCCCCCTTAAATATTTATTTTATTCTGTTTTTTTAGTATTTGTTGTTATAGCGGCAACAGAAATACATCATCTGTGAAAATTTCAACTGTTTAACTATCACGGTTCATGAGATACAGCCTGGTGACAGACGGACGGACGGACAGACGGACGGATCTTAGTAATAGGGTCCCGTTTTTTACCCTTTGGGTACGGAACCTTAAAAACAACTCTCTAGAAGAACACAGAGATTGCGAACGATAAATCATTTTACGTTAGGACTGGAAAGGAGAATTTTTATTTAATA
>QYTT01078168.1:0-11599 GCA_006980735.1 Dasypogon diadema | reverse complement strand
TGTGCAATGGTAGGCAAATTTATGCATCCCATGTGAAGAATCAATGCCCAGAATTTTCGCATTTCTCCGCGATTAGTGGCTTCCCAATTATGAAACCTTGATGATTTTCTCAGTACCCTTTTCCGCCCTATTATTTCTGCAGCGTACTCATTAGTTTCTTGAACCAACATATCAATAAATTCATCAGAAAGGAATATGTCAATTAGTTCGCCTGGAGTTCTTAACTTTGCCGGAAGATTCAAGCCTTGATCCTTTCCACGAAATTCAAAAACTGGAGGATCTCTTTCCACTTCTGTCCACATATTGCCATTTCTGGTATCTTCATTTATAGATTGCACATTGAAAGAAGTACTAGGAACTTCATCTTCACTTTCTGATTCTTCCGAATCATACATCACATTTATTCGTGGTCTTTTTTTTGCAATAGGACATAGGCTGTCGTCTGATTCAGTCTCGGAATCACTATCATTTAAAAAATATTCTTCTTCTGAATCAAAATCACTGCCAGTTGATATATCGTCGTCCATTATAACTAAATTGAATTGTACAAGGGATAAAATAAATAACTATAAGCCATATAACCGCAGAGAATATTCACTTTGAAAATATACCTAATATGCACAACGATGTGTGATATCACTAAGCAAAATTTGTTCAAATTTTTATTTCACAACTAATAATTTGTTAATCTGAACTCTACAAAACTATTGTGATTACTGATAAGAGATGTTGCAGTTACTCAGCTCGAAGTGAAATCAAAATACGCTATACTACATTATCCCGTTATCTGCTGAGACACTGTAATCGACAATAGTGAATATCTAGCTTTTGCCAATTTACAGAAAGTTGTGTCTCGTTTTATTGCATTTTCATTATTTTATCCATCTGCGTGATTTCTAATTTGTTTTTTTTCTAAAACGTAAGCAAATATGAAAAAGGATGTCGAGTCCTCTTGCTTTCCCATTGCCAACGACGAGTATACTCGTCTTTGGTTTTATGCTTGTAAACGATTATGTATGATAATATATGTGCTCTTACTAAGAAATAACAGAGCTTTGGTAAACAATAACACTCAAAATATAAATGGCAATGGGAATGACTTCATATAATTTAGGCTTGGCAGCGAATGGGTTAAGTAAATCTCTATTCGTGGCTACTCGCGATTGCTTTTGCCGATTGTGTTCACGAAATCGTCTGCAATCCTTATTCCGAGCTTTCTGTGCTTCCTCGGACAGTTGGCCTATAGGCAGAAGTGATGATTTAATTACCTCTGCACTATGCAGAAGTATTTTGTGTACAGTGGCGGGCATGTAGTACCACGAATAGAGATTTACGTAAAGTTGCCGGGTTTCTTGAGCTAACCTTTCAAATTTTTCAATATTTATATCGTATCCTGATGATAAAGTGCGCAGTAGTATGCCAAATTTTTGTATAAGAGAAACATCTAACCCTGTGATAACAGCACTGGCCTCGGGATTCTCAAAAAATCTTCGCGCTGTATTCCCGTCATTCGTGTTGCCGGACCCTGGTTTTGGTTTGTCTACAATTAAACCCATCTCACTTTTGAAACGTTTCTTAATGTCCTCTGAGCGTTGCTTCACACTTGCTTTGTCTTCATTTGCTCTAAGTTGCCATTTTTTTATTTCAAGTCGATAGCTAATGTGAAGCAAGCATTCGAAGCACCTAATCCAAGCGTGCAATGTAGACAAACCAAAACCAAGATGATCTTTATTTGCCTTAAACTCTCTTGACAAATCATTCATCATTGAAGGGGTTGCTCCACAAATAAAACATTTCTGTGAAGAAGAAGTTTCGGTCAGAGCGTTGCAAACCTTTCCATTAACCATTGTGAGAAGCATTACATGTGTGACAGATACCTCACTTTCCATTACCTTGCATTTTGTCGGAAATACAGCATTTATCTCTTCTACAACCTTATTGGTTTCAGTGATGGTTAAATCATTAGTTTCTTTAGAAAAAATAAACTTTATTGGGCGACAATACATTGTAGAGGATGGGCGAGGGTTCTGCCACACAATGTTGCCTTTTTCGTCTCGTAATTGGAGGGGAACGAATGAAAATACAAACAAAAATTCATCACTGTCATCACAATTGGTGAATTTTTGTTTGTACAAACTATGACCGGAACTTCCGTCACAACCCCACTTACTGATCAATGTGATTGACGTGCAAGGCAACAGACTACTGACAACTTCTTGTTGTGCTGAAACCAAACGTTCAGCAATTTTATCTAGAACTGCTTGAACTTTGATTTCAGCACGCGTTTCGTTAACAAAAATCTGTTCACCTGGAGGATAGCAGGCTACTTTAGCCTTTCTAACGCTATACAGTGACGGGAATACCTTATGTCCTGCTCTGATGCTCCACTTCCGAGTCTGCTTATAACTATGGCTACTTGATTTGCTATCAATGTAGTACGCCAAAGCTTCTTCACTCGTCAAACACCTGGGGGCACTGGTTACACTCATTGTATTTTTTATTTTTTTACATTTTAAACTGTCGCCAGTTGCGTCCTTAATTTGCCGTGCTACTGTTCTCCGACCTGGCAAACGGGCTGACACTTCAGCCGCGTATGGTAATTCACCAGCACTTCTTGACTGTAAAAGGTCATGCACGCGTCGCCTTTTAGTTTTGAGACTCGAATCTTCGAACTCTTTACTTGGTCTTCCAGGTCCCGGTTGGGGCTCCATAGACGTACTTGGCATGGATAAATAAACGGACACATCGAAAGATATGTCAACACCCTCCAGCCACGTACAATTCTTGTCTAGGAACCGCTCTCGGTTTCTTCCACAGCTGTTCCACTTTTCAACCAATTTTGATGAATGTTTGGAGATGATGACCTTGATGTCTCTTAGAGACTGCTCCGTAACACCATTAAAATTATGTCTCGAAAATATAAACCCAAAGAGCTTCTCATTCCGCGTCGTCTAGACGACGCGAACAGGCCTGTTATCTTTAGATAGCATTTATACATACTAGATTCTAGTACCCGATTGCAAATCTCGGATAATTTTAGTACGTGTAAACCACTAACGTCTTAAAATTAATGGACGGAATGTCAACTTTTAAATTTAAAATAATTTTTGGACAGTGGATAAAAATCTATTTACCACGTACACATTTTATATAAAATCAATAAAAGTATTTAGTTACGTCAACTATTAATAGAAATATATTTTAAAAAATTCGGCAGGCAATATAAATTAGTAAAATCGTTCAAAGAAGACGTTAACTCAGATAAATCGAAATTTTTCTTCCTGGTTGATGGGTTTGCCATCTCTGTAAAATGTCAAAACAATTTTTAAGGATGCTGAAGATAGATATATAAAACAATACATTTATCTTTTACCTGATTTTTAATTGAAAAAAAATAGTTCAGTAACATTTTTTGAGTTTGAGTTATATTTTGAAGCACTTTTGGTATCAATACCTAGTAAGTAAGCAATTGCACCTGAAGGCAAGGGAAAATATATTGAGTAAAATACTGAAGATTAAGTTAGGAAAGAGTAGATGTGAATGAAGTATTGAAAAGAACGCCCGTTTCCTCATCATCTACGGCTTGGCCTTGTGGTTATCGAGAGTTAATCTATTCCCAGATGGCCTACAATTCCCAAATTATCATCTCCCCAGTTTCCTGCCATAGTTATTACCTACGTAATATTTTAAAAAAATTGGAATTTTGTTATCTAGTACTGCGTTCTCGAACAGGCCCAAAGATTAGAAAAATGGAAGTGATGATGGAAGCGAGAGCTTCCGGGAAAACTATGTTGTCATTTGTAATGGCCCTTTCAGGGAAAACAACTTGTTTCGGTGCGGGTAAGATTTGATTCTGAAGTGCATCGGAAGAAACTGCTGGCCAAACAGCTATGGACAATTGACCACGTAGAAAGCACATGAAATTTGAAAATTTCGGGAAGTAAGAAGGAAATTCAAGTCGAATTGATTTGGAGTAAATCCGAATTTATATATATTTGAAAAATTACGTTTATGCAGAAAACTTGGTTTTTTCGTGAAATTTATGAAGAATTAATACGAAAGAATATACATAGAAATTTTCCAGGCAGAGAAATGTGAATCGAAGAAGGAATTTACATTCTATTGTACAAAATGAAATTTAAAGTTGAGCTGTGGCAGCACTATACTTCTCCTGGAATAGGAGTCTATAAAAGTCCGAGCTGACCGCAGCAAAATCTTATTCTTTTTCTAGCGATATTCATGAACAGAACAAGGGAAATAAAAAAGGTAGTAATTGGACTTAAATAGTGTTTTTTGACTTGGCAATTTTTTTTTTGGATTTTGACTTGGAATTTGTTGATTTTTTGAAATTCGGACTTGGCGATTTTTCATTTTCTCCGTGTGCTGTTGCCTAATCAGTTGTGCCGTGCTGGGAAAATTGGTGTTGGGTTGTTCTTTGTTGTGTTTCTGATAAATTTAATTAAGTTAGGAATCCCGATAAGCAAGTGAACTGTTAGGTTGTTAAATTCCAAGGATTATAAATATATTTGTATGCAGGAAAAAGGTTACAAAATAATTGCGAAGGAATACGAGAAGCAAACTTGCGAAGTGAAGAAATAAAACAAAAAGAGGTAAGAAGCACAAGATGGGATTAACGCAAAAATTGATGACTGTATACTTTTATCGCGAGTGACGTTATTGTAGAATAGATCTGTAGGAAATTGTAAAGTACAATTTACAGGAAAAGCTTTAGAACATACTTGTCTTAAATCCAATTATAACTCATCGTTTTTGCTTGTAATCGCTCGTATCATAGATATTCACTGAACTTTCCGACTTAATCAATTTTCCATTTTTTCAGATTTCAATGTCAAGGAAAAATGGGGCTGGTAAGGATTTATCTTAAAATTTAATTTGTATATTGATGTGTAGACATTTATTGGTTTATATATATGTCAGCCGCGTATTATGAACTATGGTTACCATCTTGATGCTCAGTACACCTTAAGTTTGATGAAAGCTCATTATTAAACGTGATATTTGTTCCTATTTTTTGGTTATTTAAAAAAGCATGAAGTGCATGAGCAGTCAAAGTTTGTAGTTCAACCGTCTTTTCTTTCAAACAAATTGGTTTGCGAAAAATTCTAAATCGGCTTATGAGGCGGCCGCGGCCGAATGATCGATCCATAATCCTCCGGATCAATAATAACCGATAGTTGAATACTTCTTGTTTTGGACTTAATTTACATCTGCCTGAATATATTTCCATAAAACTTGCGCTTAACGCAAAAGCATAATACTCAATGAAACTGTACGGGACCGGTTTCGACCTTTGTGGTAGTAGTTTAGGAGGATGTACTTTTAATAACTCTTTGGTGAGTGCTATTCTTATAAACTCCTCCATCAGATATACGGCTGTTGCAGCCAACGTCAATATAAAATAAATTGCCAAAATTGTCAACTAAAGCAAGAAGGACTATACTAAAACGACCCTTATTGTTGAAGAAGTAAGTGCCTGAATTAGGTGGTGCTTCCAGATAAATGTGCTTTCCGCTCGTAACCCAAAGTGCATTAGGAAATAAAAGTTCTTCTTCGAAGTACTTTGCGATTTTTTGCCACTTATATGTGGAAATTGGTACCTATAAAGAAATTTACGAACAATTAATCCTAATTTATAGATTTCAAGTCAATGAGTCATCTCTGTCTCTTTTCACACAGAGTTCAAATTCAAATAAGTCAGAGTTTTTATTCCGGAAATCACTGTTCATTCCAAAAAAAAGCTCCGCAAAAAAGTCAGAGTTTTTATTCCGGAAATCACTGTTCATTCCAGAAAAACCCCGCAAAGAAATAAAGTAAGACTTACAAAATGGGATTCTTTGCATGAACATCAAAATAAGCATTTAGATGAAGCTTTAGATAATTTAAAGTATATTTGAATTAAGGACACAGGTGAAATAGATGACTTTTGCAAAAGCTTATCTTCACAATTGAAGCAACTTCCAAAAAGGAAAGCAATCAAACTACAAATGGAGATTCATAATTTAGTACTTCCAGGGCGTTTGGAAAGTATGAGAGGTGGAAGGGGAACCCAATAATTCAAACATATTGTCACTGGCTACCGAAAATGCTTTACTAGGATTTGAGCATTAATTTTCATATTTATTATAATTCATAATAAATGAATAACATCTTAGTTTAAATAAATGACATTATTTACCTTTACAAAATTTTGAATGCATAGTTTCGAGCACTTCAGGAATGAAAGGCGAAATTGTATAATAGATTTCGAAATCCGACTTAAATATTCTAATAGCATGAAGGAATCCCCGAACTCTCTCGCATTATAGTGTCCTCTTTTCTAATGCTGCTTTCAATCTAAAGGACATATTAATCTAAATGAAAAGGGAAACGTATTGCTTACCATAGGATGCGTGAGCTCAAAATTCTCAAAAGTTATACGAGCAAAATTTTGAAAAGAAGGACTTTCATTCTGAAAGAGAAAATAAATAAGATTAGTCTCCAGATCATACTTCAATCTGTCGTTTAATAAGGGCTTCATTCAACACTTTCTTTTCCTCTCCTTAGTCTCGTTCTCCTCTCATTTATGCAAAAAGTTGATACCTTTCCGAATTAAATTAAAAATGCCACAGCTGACACTTAGATTATATAATAAAGACAGGATAGGCCACAACTTTCATATACACTGTAACCCAAGAAGTAAGCCGTTCGCATTATGCTTATCTGACATTTCTCCATGCAAAAATTGACAAAAATATGCTTATCTGACGTTTCTCAAACGCACACATGCAGGTTTCAGGCACAATTTACCTTACTTACAAATAACCGAGCGGCTCACTTCATTTGTCATTAGGGCCTATCCTGTGTTAGTTATATAATCTATTATATAATCTAAGAGCTGATATAACCCAGCGGCTTGACATTTGATATTGACAAATGGAAATGTATTGCCTGATTGATGTATAGACCACTGACGTTTTAAAACAAATGGACGCAGTGTCAACTTTAAAATTTGAAACAATTTTTGGACAGTGGATAGAAATTTATTTCCCACGGGCACTAATACTAATAATAATTTATTGGAATTCAGTACAAAGATTCATATCTTATCTTGGTGAAGGTTATGTTATGGATTGAAGTATAGAAATGAAAATTGACAAATTAAGTTTAAAATTTAAAATTTGCACCATTTCTAATTGTTTGATTGAAAAATTTCATTCAGGGACCTACAAAAACACCTGTGAGGGCTCATGCGCCGTACAGCAGCAGGAAGAGAATTCCATCTACGAATCGCCTGGACAAGGTAAGACTTTTCACCTAAAAAAGTGATGCACCTTGGAGCCAGAAGCTTCATGGATCTCGCAGAGTTTAAGAATTACAGTCCCTCGAATAAATAAGATAGAACCTTACAATAAATTAACTTATGCAAAAGGACTTGCTCACGTTGTGCACGGGAAGATTCAAAGGCCAATCCCACAAGCTGGTTTCTGAAGTCAGATATGTGAGAGTTTCGAGGAAGACGGTAAATATATCGTATAGTGTCATTGAAAGCAATCTTTAGTCTTCTAAAGCAACTAGCATCAAATTTGGAAAATACAAGGCTTTCGAAGGTAAAATGGGGTAAAACTAAGGCTTTCGCCAGTTTGCTCCTTATTAGCATAGAGAGGGAATCCGAAGGTAACCACAGTTGTCTGAGAGAGTCATAAACCCTACCTAGAACTACCGAGACATGATCGCAGCAACACATTTTTGAATTTAGTATTATGACTAGATTGCGAACACCGTAGTAGTATTAGTAGTATTAGTAGAAATATGTTTTTAAAAATTTGGAACGCAATGTAAATTAGAGAAATCGTTCAAAGGAGACATTAGCTGTGTTTTTTCATCTGATCCGTATCATTGAAAATTTTGAATTAAGTTGACCTCTTAAAGACAGGCAAACAGTCGGCGATTTTCAAATTTTAGAAAATTCATCAGATTGGTATGAGGTTGAATAATTCAAAACTTCAAAACCTGTACTCGATATTTTCTAGGTTCTATTTTGACATTTCCTACGGTTCAAAATGATGGCAATTTGATGAATTTTTTAGGCTCTGAAATTACCAACTGCTTATAGGCAGTTTAGGGGTCAATTCAATTCAACATTTTCAATAATGCGAACCGGATGAAAAAAACACAGCTAACTCAGAAAAATCGAAATTTGTCTCACTGGTTGATGGGTTTGCCTTGCCTGCAAAATGCCAAATAAATTTTTGAGGATGCTAAAGATAGATATATAAAAAAATACATCTAGAGGGAGTGAGTTATTTTTTGAAGCACTTTTGGTATCAATATCTGGTATGCACTTGTTCAGAAAGGCTCCAGATACTTATTTTACGATATCTACGGTGTAGACGACGTGCTGATTTTTAGTACTAGAAATTATTACGTATAAACGCCGTCTCAGTCAGTTAAGTAATCGAGTTAAAGGAGTATAGTGACATGGTGTTCACAGTGTTGTTGAAATTGAAGTTATTGAAAAATTTCTATAAAAATAATAAATCCTGTAGAATTTTATTGTAAGTTGCAGAGAAGAAGAATTATTAAAAAGAAAGACAGTGAAAATAAAAAACAGAATCAAACACAACTTGCATACAACCGTAGTTATCTATAGTGTGCCAAATATAAGAAATGCCTTGCATGAATATTTTACAAGCCTAAAGAAACAAAATTACTCAACACCATTATTAATACATAGTATACAAATAACTGAAACCCGTCAGCTTCTATTCCCAGAATACATGTCCTGTACAAAGAAGGTTAGAAATGAGAAGAGTCTAATTATGAAATATTAATTCAGAGAAATTTTCAGAGCTATCAATATTGTAAATAAGTTTTATAGAGTTCGGCCGGCTCAGATACGTGTGATAAATAACAATAGGTTATTCACGGCTCTCGGGGTCCATTTTGGGACTCTAGATATAATTAATTCCATGACATCTAGCAGATGGCTTGATCACATGTCCAGAATGCATAACCGTAAACAAGTTTTCTTGGACTTGGAAAATAAAAAGAAACGTGACTGCCCTTGCCCTATGCAGTAGTATGCCGAAGCTACTTGGGTAAAGTGGCACTATAGCAAGCGCCACAGGACTTCTACTACTTAGAACCATAATTAATTCATATCAGTCACCGGCTGCAATAATGGTATAACTAAAAAGTGCACCGGCATATATGTAGTTAACTCAATTAAAAATCCACAATTATTCAGTGCGCCACTGGATCCCGTTGAGTGCAGGAGTATTGTGGGTACAATAGAGTAATCTTTGGCCTAGGAAGGTAAAACTTTCTGAATTTTATTGAAGTAACTAAGCAATAATGCCGCAAGTCAGGTTGTTGTTATGTTATTTTTTATCAAAGTGTGTCTTCGATATACATGCAAATACCTGCACATGACTTAAATGAAAAGAAAAATCTGCTCCCTATTGCTGCGATTATTAAGTGCGATAGCTGCGATAGTTAAGTGAAGTTATCGTTATTCTCGTGGATTGAACTCAGAAGTCAGTTGGCAGACGCCCACTCCTTTCCGACTTTTTGATCACTGACTGATGTAAATAAACTCGGTATGCGCTACTGAATGCTGTTGCGTGTAATCAGCACAATCAGTTGACGTTTTAGTCACTGACTGCCGTCGGCGGTTGTGTAGTATGCGGCTTGCCTAAGTGCATTGTATAAATCAAAATGATCTCCTAGCAAAATTCTAGCAATTTTCTCAGTAAACCTTCCCAAAAATCTCTGGTAAAAAAACTCAGAAATATAGCTAAACCTATCGAGCTGGTGATCGATAACAAACTCTGCTCGAGCCCGTTTATGCGACGTTTCTATGTTTATAATGTGCGCGTTGGATGTGTTGCGTTCATATCAAAGATTAAATAATATCACAAAAATGCGGTATATGCCGAGTCCGTTGTTGATTCTGTCGCCAACGTACATCAATGCATATCTTTAGCACTAATGTGGTACGTTTATGCGATTTGTTAATTTGCTGGGTTGACATCTTGCCATAAGTTTGCATTTTTATACCCTATGTGATACATAGGGTATATTAGTTTTGATCCAACGTTTGTAACGCATAGAACCAATAATGCTAGAGCAAAATGAATTGTATACATATACTCAGAATGTGAAAGCAAATCGATTTAAGTATGTCAGTCTGTCCGTCCGTCTGCATACACAATAACTCGAGAACGAATTGAGCTAGAAGGCTGAAATTTGGTATATATTACTTTCAGAAAATTTGCTGATATAAGTTCGAAAATGGGGCGGATACCCCAACTCCTTCAATAGGTTGCCATACTGAATTTTTGAATTATTGTTCATAATTCAAATAGGCTACAACGTATAGCTCTCAAATTTAGTAAGGAGCAGTTTCATAAACAACGAACATATATAATACGAAGATCGACTTCGAATATTGGTCTGAAATATTTTCATTGACCTTGAAAGCAGCTGATATATGTATTTGTGATGCTTAATATCTAAGAGTATCAAAATAAGGGATATTAAGTAATCGTCTATCTATTAAGAAAAGTGACAGAAAGTTTAGTAGACGTAATCGATATGTGAGCAGAAAAGTGATAAAAGACCTTAAGTAGCAGTTAAGAGAAAATTTAATATCTATCTCGCTTCCCTCTAACAACATAAAGGGAATAAATATGAGACAGCATAATTAAAAGTGTAGTGTTAATAAATAGCAAGTATCTATAAAGTATAAATATCTAAAAGTCACATATTTATAGCAGAATACACAGTACTCCTAATCACAACAAGTGTGGTAGTGCATTAGGAGGATTTTACCAACGAACATATATAACAAGAAGGCCGACTTCGAGAAATACTCAAAAAGAAAGAGATTACCTTGAACACTTGAGATGGTTATATATAGAAATTAAAAACGCAAACAAAAAGATCTTAAGAAAGAGATCCATATAAACCCAATACAAAAGTTCAGAATGCGTAAGGGAGAAAAACGGCTGCTTTTTTAAAGAGGGGAAGCAAATTCGTTTATTTACATCTTGAAATGACATCATTTCCACGGCGCGGCTCACATGTGTGCTGTTTTATTAATAAAGTGCCAGCTTTTACCCATAAAATGTTTCCACGGCACGATATCATTGTAGTTGTGAAACATATGTTCCGTGAAAATTTCGTATGACTCTTGTCGCGTGGCATGCACACTTGATTTGTTCGAGTATTTTTTAATATTTAATCCTTAAATAAAGTGGAATTTACTGTTTAGTGCTAATTGACCGAATTCTGGACAAGTGAAACAATTCATTTTTTATATTTATTGCAATTAACTAGATATAGCCTGTAGAATATCCACACGGTTAGAAATCTTGGTGTAAATTTTATAAATTTTCATATCTATATAGGTCCATTCAAAAATTCTTATTGCTTATATACATTTCAATCTTATAAAATTTTATTCCACAAATAGTATAAGAGCTATATCGAAATGGTATGTAAGGATTTATATCACTTCATGATGTTTTGGATACGACAGATTTATTAAACATATTTATATGTACAGGGTATAGGTTTTATATTGTTTTTGCATGAA
>QYTT01078164.1:0-18719 GCA_006980735.1 Dasypogon diadema | reverse complement strand
AAATATTTCTTGTCAGTGCATGATCAACAAACCAGGGATGTACTAAGTTGCAATATTTTTTAAAGAAAACTACAGCGATGATAAATAAATGAAATGAAAATTCTTTTCATTGGGGC
This sequence comes from Dasypogon diadema, assembly GCA_006980735.1. NCBI lineage: Eukaryota > Metazoa > Arthropoda > Insecta > Diptera > Asilidae > Dasypogon > Dasypogon diadema. The sequence continues at coordinate 18,603 of QYTT01078164.1, read as the reverse complement.
CTTTCGTTTTCTATGGCATAAGTACTATGTCCCCGTAGCGGGGCCTTTCGGCCGTTAAGGGTTAATACATGAAAGGAGTGTGTAACTTGCTGCATCACGATTTCGACCATTAACACCTTCTCCTGGTGGTGCTCGTGATATTCAGTTGTTCGTCTGGAGTCACGTTCACCCGGAGCCTTTAAGTCAAAATTTATGACGCGATTTTATCACTTTCAGAATTTTCTGCTTTTTTTTTTAGACCAAGATAGAGGTAAAACCGCCATTAACTTTTGGAATTAGTTGGACTCTGTTCACAAGCGTCGAATGTTAAAATATGCAAAGAGTTTGAATTTCATCTTTTGCTCCCTCACGGTTTATGACTGTATGTAATAACTTTTGGGATTCATTTTCAGAGGTGATTACATCCCACAGTCAAGTAGTAGTGGTTAATTTAATTAAGGCGTGTCAGCAAGTTTTTCAGGACGTAGAGTAGAGCAACAAAGAACTATTTACGTGAAGTTTGTAGAAACAGAACATGATTAAGGAGAATCGTAAATGCAAAAAAAAAGGCTTTTAGAAAGTTCGTTAATGTCTTTTCCGTTGAGAATAGCTCCTTTTACAAAAAAGTACAAACTTTCAAATTTAATTGATGTTAGGTTTGATGATGTCAACAAATTTCGTTAGAATCTAGGGTGTCGCGTACTCAAGCCACCATAATGTCTGCAGTTAGGAAAAAAAAAGATTTCCAATTTATATAAAATATCAATCTTGACAGACAGTTACTATTACTAGACTACTTTGCAAACTACTAGGTTATTTTTGCTCGCAATCTTTATGTGGCCCATACACGTTACGACGTGCAGTACAACTTGGTCGAGTTGGACATGTAATCGTATCGTGTGTAGGACTGTTGTCCAACTGGTTTTAATTTCGTCCAAGGGCTGGATGAAAATCAAATTGTTTTAATTTTTTGATGGCGGGCAAGGTTGTACTGCAGATTGTATTGTGTATGCTGAAGTTGTACAACGCATTGTACCAATTGCTTGAGCGTGTGTAGTAAAACATCCAACATGATGTCAAAGCAAGTTGTACTGCAGATCGTAACGTGTGTGGGTCGCATTAGAATTAAGAAACTTGGAAAAATTGGGTTTGTAAATAAAACTTTATTTACTTACTTACTCAGAAAGGGACCTGTAGAGATTGAACTGATGTTTTAAATCGTCTTGAAGCTCCCGATATTATCCTGGATACCATATATTCCTAAATTTTGAAGTGTGTGTGCCAGACGGTTAGGACTACGTATATTAGTAATTCTGGATAATATAATTTCTTGATGTCGGACACCTTAGTCTTTTTAGCATAGTGGAAAAAGAGCTGTGGTTTTCAAAAATTTATAAAAGACATTACTTAATAAAATGATTTCAGTTTGTTTCCTTGTAAAGAACAAGGTATGGTGAAAGTCCTCTACCTCACATTTTTCTATTCATATGGACATTTTTCAAGTGTTTTTCGAAGTGAATTTCATTTCAAAATTTAATTCAATTCAAATGTTTGTGACTCCATCCGATGTTAAGTTAGTTAAATGTAATACTTTTTAATTTTACTTTCTAGAGTACTTTGTACATTTAAGGTTTGTAATCACAGAGTAAAACAAAATAATTATATTATTATAGCGTTAGATGCCATCCTCTGCGCAGTCAACAAATTTATTACTTTGATATCGTGAAGGTGGTAAGCTTCCATTAGAAAAACTTCTCCTTGCCCAAATAATTCAATTGAAAAGCACTCATTTAATGAAAGACTTCAATGCCATATAACACGAACTTGTCTTTTTTTTTTATCAGAAAATCTCAAACGAGAAGATTTATTGATAAATTTTCTGCTCTTGGTAATTTTGAATGCCAGCCCATGTGTAAAGGAGTTTTGTTGATATTAGGTCTGTTCCCTTACTTGTAGGAATTATAATTCCTGATCAGGAAACTGCAGAAAGTCGTTTTCTAACTCGATTTGACGTTTAATTCTTGTTGACGTCTTAACTTCCTCTCCTGCAAGAAAGTTCAGGATTTTGCTTTGAACTAACTTTGAACTGTCTGCACTTTTCTTATTGGCAGACGGCAAATGTCCATTTGTGGATTTGAAAGCGCAAGATATATTCTTCTTCTTATTTTTCAGGAATTTTCAGGAAGTTGTTCCCCAACTCCTGCAGTGTAAACTCTCACTACATAAATATGGAAATTTTACTTGCAGAAGTAAGGGAACAGATCTATTATTATTCTTTGATAGCAAAATTTCGTTATATTCAGACTACATATTTTGTTTTTATAGGAAATCAAGGCAATTTAAAATGAAATCGTGCCTATAATTTCTTCTATCTAATTCTCCTTTGGAAAAAAATGCATGACAATCTCTGTCTCACCCACAATGCCTAGAATAAGTAAAAATACTCGCGGAGGCACAAAGTAAATACTACAAAAAAACCTAAGGAAAAATAAAAAAAACGATTGGAAAACGAGAAGGAAAAGAAACCATCAGCCCATTCGCATTCATATCGTCGCCTTAACCATGTAACGAATGTCATCTTGCCACCAGTTTGACGATAAATGAATATCGCGGGTGCGTTTGACTGCCTATTAAGTGAAACCTGTTCGTTCAGTCGATCTAGATCCCCATAATTGTCTATGACATGCTCCGTATAGATGACATGACTGCATCCTCCTCAATCCCCCGTGGCACGTTTATGGTCACAAATCAAAATTGAAAATTTTTACCAAAAGACGAGGGGGTATCGAAAACAAACTTGACATCCCACAGCCTTTATCAGGGACGTAATCTTTTATTCATTTCTATGTCAACTGTCGGAATTCCTTTTGACATGTCTAGACACCTTTTCTTATGATACCTGACACAAAGACGAGCCACATTCGAAACGGGCATGTATTCCTTAGCAGGACACGATAAAGTGTACTTGTGCCATTGACATACACAACACAACACTACACATCCAACAAAGTGCATTCAGTTTCTTTCTTCGTCGTCTTAAGTATATTTCCATTACAATGCCACGTATCTCCCGCACTTTATTTTTATACCATCATTGTTGTCATCATCGCTGACTACGGTTCATGTTGTTGGTATAAATTGACAGTGGAAAGGTGCTTGAGACTGACGTTCTCTTTTTAATTATCTCCTTTAAAGGCCTTTTCTAAATTGCAATGTTTTTCTGTGGTGTTAGTCGCGTTGACTTGGATGATCGGGTTGAATGTTAACTTTTTGGTATTCTGTTTCGATTCCTTTGACTTTTCATAACCTTGAACCCAGAAATGTCGACAGCAGTTATGGGTTTTGTTTGACAACCTAATAAATTTGTAGAGAATTTGACACCACTTTCGAAAATTAAAAATAAAAAGAATTGTCACCACGACTCGCTATTTACATTTCTTTTCATACGGCTATTTCCAGAAAGACATAAAATTCACATAACAAATTTCCATGCAAATTACATAAATCGCCTTCGTGTAAACTCTACGCTATAAAAATGTTCCGCAACAGATGCCTATTCAAGTCACCATTCATCTGCAAGATATTAACTATCAATGTTCATGCAATAATCACATCTAGACTAGAGTAGGCTGCAATGAAACACGTACATGGGGACTCCCAACAACGAGCCGTCATAAAACGAAAGAAAGTAGCTCATCAGCCTCCCACTCGAATAGTTAGTAGCCCCAGCGTCATATCATCTGTACTATAACCGCATTATGTTGCCGCTGTTGAATGCTATTCTGTGCTGGTTGGGGTGGGGAGAGGGCGGCGGGTTGTGGTTGGATCTCTGAGGTCAACAAAAACCGACTCACCTATCGTCTACATCCGATCAGAAGAAAATGTAAACAAACGATGGAATAATTAATGATCCCCTGGACCGTTTTTCATCTTTGCCGAGGTATCACGTCGCGCAGTGATTGCTGCTGGTGTTTTGTTGTTAATCGATGGCACGTATGAACGGTGTTCTTCGATTTGAATGAAAAATTTATGGGTAACTTTTTATCTTAAAATAGGAGCCTATTTACAACAAGATCATTGAAATATTCCCAGCATGAGGACTCTGTTTTGATATGGGCTGATGGCTGGATACAGATACGCGACTCTGCAGCACTCTATCCATCTTCACAGTTTTGGTCTGCTCCAGATGACCCCAAGTAGCCACAGTCGTAGTTAATCAGACGAGATTAGATAATCATTAAGTGCATGTGTGGCACTGTGCACAGATTGAAAGATGGAGTGAGCTTGTATCATTCATCTTTGGACACTTATAGTAGCCAATTAATCAATCTCTTATTGGGATGGATTCTCAAGGATTTTATCATTTTTGTTCACTCAAGACAGAAAACGGTGTCCAACTTACCATGCGGTCATAATTTAGTTCAGTTCGGTAAGACGTGAAAACTTGGGAAGAAAGTTACTTTAGGAGTAAATTTTGCGAGAATTTTTTAAAATTAGTCCTCATTCTGCCTACTGAAACGTTGAGCCTGCTGTAGAGAAATTCAATGGGATATGGGATGAAATAAAAGGTCCGACAGTCACTTACTTACTGAGTACTTTATTGAATGGATTTTATAACTACACTTGTTGATTTTATTGACAGAATGCTGACTACTTACTTTTATGGGGCCCGAGGTGCAGTGACAAAATGCTTTCTTTGCTGAGGAGTGTAATTGTGAAAAACATGTCTTTTTGGTGTATTATTGGTCATTATACTTCCACAGTATCGGCAAATCGAACAAAATTCACAACTCTTCCATGATTTTATGTTTCTTGAATTTAAGTGAAAGGAACTGAATCGTTTTAAAAGATGGGAATTAGAAATGCAAGTCAACAAGAACAAAACAAAAAAATTAAAAAATTGCAAAATCATTTTTTGCCAAATTCTCACGACTGCAGGTTCGACTTCTGCAAAGGACGCGATACTTTATGTGGGTACCAGTGACTAAGGCAGTTCTACTAACAATAATTGTACTTGTGAAGCTACTGGGATGTTGTACAACATTTATCAGGTTAAAATTCCCCTATCTTCTCTTCGCGAAAATTCCCTTCGGCCTAAGCTGTGTTCTGTGCATCTTAGCACATTCCGGACCAGCAATATTTCAACAGCGGCTATTTGTACGTTAGTGAAAACGAGGATTCTCGTGTTTGATCCGCAATGAGTTGGAATTCTCTTCTGAGCTTAGGCAATACCTTAAAAAAAACACGATTTTTATTATATTATTTTTTACTTACCTGCAGATGACATTGCTACAAACGTCGTAAGACGAATTACAAACTAACTAAAATTGTACACAATATTTCAAAAATTTGACATTGATATCGTAAAAAATGGTATTTTTCTATTTTTGGTGTTCTTAAGCCAAGACTCAAGAGAGTTTCAAAAGGAATTATTTTAGCGGTGATTTATCTTTAATGGCTCCACACCCAAACTCGATCTATGCCATTTTGTAGAATTAAGCTTTGTTCCACCGCATATTGTTACTAATAATAGTTTATTTTTTTAATTTGTGTTGTGTTCAACAATAAAGGAGCCTAGACCTTAAAGGCCGGCCAATCTACGAGCGCTGGGAGACCAGAAGGGTCGATTGCTAAAAAATTGCTGTTAAGAGGATTCTTTAGGAAATCCTCGCTCAAAGTTAGATTGGCCGAGTGGGCCCAGCTGACAACAAACAATGACACAACGCAGCAAAAACACAAAACGATTATGGCTTTCCCCAGGAAACCGAAACGGGCGAGAGAACACCGCGCTCCGCGAAGCGGACAGCTCCAGCCACGCACACCCTAAGTCCCTGATGCCCATCTTTGACTTGCCAGCCGAATATGAGCATTTCGTCACGCACAATCCCCAACGGAGCCCAGATGGCGTTAAAGGTCGTTAGTTTTGTCATGAGATATTTGAGGCGCATGCGCTTCTGTAATTTGGCGATGAGGTGCCTTTTTATTGTACTCCGGTACCTATGAGGTTACATCGCTCCTGATTCCTTCTCCTCGCTCTTATGTAGTAGAAGTGAATCGCTGACTTAGCCAAGCATAAGACAAAACCAGAGTCTTCGGATCCATGAGGAACGTTTATCTGAGCTGAATGACGGGCTCATCAGTCGACATAATCAACCACAATAATACACTTTTTTTTAAAGAAATAATATTTATATCGGAATTTTAAAAACACAAAGTGAGGAGGTTATTTAAGTGACGTGGGACTGTGATGCGTAAGTTCGCCAACATTTCGATTCATGACTCATAAGTTAGTTGAAATTCTTTAAATTTCCGTAGATCCATCATTTGAAATCTTAAAGATATTTATAAAACAATACTTTTAGGCTTGGTATGCATTTTTTTAGCTTTTTTAGTAGGTCATTCTATGACTGCACGAGTCGTTAAATGTCCAATTTACATTCGTGCGAGTTTTATTGCGATAGTGATACTAATCTGGCGATTTCGCCGTATAAGAAATATCACCATGGAATTATGCTGATATGAATCAGACTTTAGTTTTGCGTCACAGATGAGATGAAAAGGACTGGGGGAGTTTTAGATTGTTTAACAAAATTATTGTGCTAGGAAAGATATAAAATAATTTCGTATGAAGCACCCTTTATTCCCTTCTAAGCACATTTATGTATTATGCACCCCTTTTAATCTCACATAACTCCCGCGCCTTGTTAAGCATGAATCACGTCCTAAATATAATTTAGAGAGGAAATTGCGTTCTCGTCTTAATAAAACACTTTAATAGCTTGCTACTTCATTCGTTGCATTTAATAAGAAGAAAATTATATTGCCCAGCGATATCCTGTCTGGCAGTGCCGCTATTGGGGCTAAATGATTTAGGATGAAAGGCAGCCATCCAGCCATGAGCTACAGCCACCCAAGCTAAGCCTGAGAAGCTCTGCCTACAATAAATAATGGCACAAAAACATTAAAAAGAAAGGATTGCATCATTTGTGCTTGCATTTTTTCATCCTCGAAAAATTCCTTTCGAAGTCGTTTAGTCGGTGCACACGTTTCCCCAAGAACCCATTCATAACTGCTGCATGCTATTGCTGCCGCTCTAGAAACTCTCATATCAGAACAAATGGGAATTGAAAATGCTAAAAAGAATTCCACCGAGATAAGAGGGGTTTTCTGGTGTTTTCCTTTTTTCCCGTTTTTCTATATGAGAAAATTCTTTCCGCGAAGAATTTTTAATAACACTCGTATATCCTTTATTTATGCGAGTTAAGCGAGTAATTTGCATAGCTAACCGAGACTCAAGAGGAGTATTTCAAGTGATAATGGATTTGGTTTAAGATTTTCCTGCTCCTGGATCCTGTTCAGGCGAGGAAAAGTTCTGGGAAATTGCGGCGATGATCCAGTTTCCGTACTTAAGGCATACCTGCTTGAGAAATTCGTCCCGGATTTTGTTGAATAAAGACATCTCTCTTCTGGAATCCGAACCTTAGTTTCTAGGGGATGGTGAGGTAACCGGAAAATTCCCATACAAAATTTACTAATTCACCTGTCGGCCAATACTTTTCTGATGTTGACAATTTTATTCAATAGTTAATTATTTCTTTTTCACTCATGACTGCTAAAGAAATATGATTGGTCAAAATAAAAGAAGATACTTACAATAAGCGAGCAAATGAAAATGAACAGTACGTTCCCAGGTATCAAAATCTATCCTCAGTCATAGTTTGGGGCGGATTTTCCCCTTGTGTTTATTGAAAGAGGAGTGAAAATCAATGCCGGATATTACAAAAAAAATCTTCGAATCAGCTTATTACTAATTCCACCAGAACAGAACCTCATCACATTCGACAGGTGCAGTTGAGACCTGGTGTTCTAAAAATTTAGTGGACTTTTTATCGAAGGAGAAAGAACGAACCGGAACAAATATATTAAAAAAAGACAATAGTGTAGAGGAATCCACTCCACAGAATCCTGTAGTATATCATAACCAAAGAAAACCTGAATTTGCTACGTCTAGCCCCTAGAGAACGCAGCTTTATAAGTTTCAATCTGTCCACATAAGGAGGCAACATGAAAGGATTATTCCAAGGGAGCCCCCAAAGAGCAAAGCGAACGAAGTGGCACTGGTCTGCCCCAACACGGTCAATATGATCCCTGTACAATGGAGACCCAACACAACAAGCATACTCAAGAATCTGTCTAACAAACATACAGTAGAAAAGCCGTGTAGGGATCATCAACCTCTTTCACGCACCTTTTAACGAAGCCTAAAGTGGAATTAGCTTTGTTTACTAGTGCATCGATATGATTGTCAAAAGTGAAGCGGCTATTTAGCCAGACTCCCAAATCTTTGGTCTTGTTAACTCTATTTAAAATATTGGCATGAATCGTATACGGTGATCATTTACGAGTGAAAGATAGAGTCGTGCACTTATTAACATTAAGGGGAGGACAGTTGATAAAGCATCACTTAAAAAAGGCATCTAAGTCCGAATTCAAAAGTTCACAGCCATGTTCACAATTTAAAACGAAAAATCTTGGTATACCATAGGATTTTAGAATAAGTGAGAAACGAAGATACATCATTGATGTAAATAATAAAAAGAAGTGGGTCGAGATGACCTCCCTGGGGTACATCCGATGTATTGTAAATGTCATCAGATAGTCAACCACGATTGCGGAAAGGCAAAAATTAGAAAATATCGGTAAATTAGTTATAGTAAATTTCCCTTTCATAAAACCATGCTGAAAAAAAAAACCTAGAAACGGTTTAGAGTGGAAATAGAGGACCTTGCAAACCAAAGCCTAAAAAATTCTACCAATGTAACATAGTTTTGCAATGGGTCTATAATTCGTAATATCTCATCTGCTACCACTCTTGTGTAGAGGGATGATAAAAGATAATTTCCAAGTCCCGAGGAAATACATCGGAGCTAATGGACAAATTGAACAAATGGCATAAAATAGGAACAAGGGAACGAGGACATTTCTTAAGAAGAGAGACAGGAACAATATCAGGATCACATGAAATGTTATGTCGTTATGCTGTGTCGTCATCAAAATATCAGATCCTTCAGTTCCAAAGAAGTTGAAGGACACCTTGTCAAGTGAGTAAAATCATTGGAATTAATATCATGATTATTGTCAATAAAACCGGTCTTGAAAAAGTCATCAAAAAGATTTACAATGATTTCCGAATCAAAATGGTTCGGCGGTCAATATTTAATCTCTTGGCTAATTGTTTTTGTGTTTGGGTATGATCTTCATCCAACAGGGTTTGCTGTTCAGGGTATTCGAATTTTTTTGGTTGACCTCGGCGTTCTTTGTCCTTTAAGTCGAAATCTCCACTTTTAAACCTCCTAAACCAGCGCACACAAGTGTCTTGAGTTGGGACATTGTTACCGTAGGTTTCGATAAGTATACGATGAGCTTTACTCGCGTTTTTCTTTTGATTAAATAAGAAAAGTAGTACGTGCCGCAAATGCTTTTAATTTGGCTCGAAACTCGACATCTTTGACACACGAAAAAAATATGACGCTATCTCAAAACCAATCAAATAACAATGGCGTTTTGAAAGGTAGGGAAAAACGACATAAGGGATGAAATAATGATAACTAACCCGTTTTCCCAGCGCCATCTCTTAAAAAAAATAAGAATTATTAACCACCACACCTGGAAAATGTATGTATAAATTCTTTGAATGAAATTAAAAACTCACGGAAAAAATTGGTTAGAATTAATGCTATGTCTTTTTCGATATTCCCTTTTCGAAATTTACAATCCGCTGCTGTAAATCTAGTGTTAATGTGGTTCTTGTGTGTCTTCTCCACCTGACCCTACACCTCCAAAATGCCTTTGCTGCCCTTTCGAGACTTCTGAGTTTTAGCGCTGAAAATATTGCGCATTGATTTTTAAATGTAAAATTTTCATTAAATATTATTTTCCTGGGAGTTCTTTTGAATGCAAAAGGCATTATGAAGAATTTATAGCAGGTACAGAAGGAAGTCGTTAAGACCCTTCTTCCAGAGTCTCAAATTAAATTTAATATAACTTTCTATACCTGAATTTAGAGTAGAATACATAGAGATGCATACGGGAAAGTAATTTTCTTTAAAAAACCAAAAGACTTGCCACTCTCTTTTGTAAGTGACAAATTCCGTCACCGGCAAAGATGGGTCCTTTCCAGTTAAGTGGGATAAAACGAAATTTACTGGACACTTAAAGCTCACTTTAATTGCATTTGAAACGTACGTGAGCTGTGCAGTGAGTTGCTGTCCTACTCTCCTTCTGATATCTTGGGCACGAATAGAGCACCTCGAGAAAGAAACACTTTGAGGAAGTCAGCCAGCATCAAATGTCGTTATAACGAATTCCATTAAAAGATATTACTCGGTCGTTATTATTTACAGCAGTAGTAGCAGCAGCAGCAGCACTGGCACCAGCGCACCAACAACAGCGACAGTGGCTGTGTCTAAGAGGTAATGGCAGAAGGCAGGTAATATTATCAAGTACTCGGCCACCTTTTGCTAATATTTCAACTTATTTTCGCCTCACGTACTCCAGTTACCTTTGCATTTATGGGGCGAATATCTTTTTTGCAAAAATTTCACCTTTCTCCTTGACTTTTCGGTATGAGGAGAATGTTGCTCAGAATTCGGGTTTTTCTCTTCCACTTCACGTTTTATGTGCGAAGCATTCTTTTCAGAGTCGACACGCCACGTCATATCATGTAATCATAATGATATCAAACGAGCAAAAATTGTCCTATTTTTTATTTTGAAGAATTCCGAGAGATAAATTGAAGCCCTTATCACTTGGAAAACAATTTTTCAAAGACGAGAAACACAAGGAGGAAGGGGGCCAAGAGAAAAATTATGTGAAATATTGACGAGATCCAGGTTATATCTCTGGGGGTTTCTGAATATACTGAAGATTCGAATTTTTGAGGGGAGTAAGGGAAGCGATTTCTTTAAAAAACAAAAATCCAGTCAGACCAGAACAACTTGTTAATCTTTTGACAGGTAAGTATCTGTCACAGTATAGAGAGTACAAGTTGTGGTAAGCCCAAGTACTAGTTCTGCCATTTTTGTTTAAGTGACGTCACCGCGGCAAAGTGTTCTATACATTTTAAGAAATTTTTGGTTATATTGCTAAAAAATTCTAAAATTAGTCCTGAATTAAATATTCTGGGGCATGCTAAGGAGATACAATGCAAATCGCTCACCACTAAGAAAAGAAATACTTTATTCTACGGAGAAACACTGCGTGTAAAGTGGTAAACTAGGGGCCAGATTATATATTTCAATTCAGTTGTATTGACGATCGAACTTATGGTGGAATACCGCGCTGAAGTTCAAAATTCCAACTAGAATTTATACATTTGATTCCGCCATAAATTCCATCGTGAATACAGTTGGATCGCACTACATAATCTGGTACCTGATCACTGATCTACGTAATTCTGTTGTGACGACCAATGTGCAATCTGTAAACTGTGGATGTTATCATAGACACACTCCAATGGTGAGTGGAGAATTTGTAAAACGCCGAGAAGTATACAAACCCCGACGTAAGCTACCACACGATCAGTTCACATTCGAGTTTTTGCAGCCAAGTCGGATTTTATATGCGTCTTTCACACTGAGTCCTCCATCAATTATGCCTTTTTATGGAGGTTCTTTTAACAAGCATTTGCAAGTTATGTGCGATGCGTCTAGTTTAGGATAGTGTGAGCCGGTATTCATCCGAGCTTATGTCCAATCACTTTTCCTACAAATGGAAAGAGGAATATGATGTTATAACCGTGTAATTTTCTTGAGGTCTAACAAGTCCTGACGGCGTTGAAAAAACTGATCCACTTAGAAGAGGTAGAATTGTTTGAAAGAAGACTACTTCTTCCGATGGAGTCACAAATTATTTAAATCTCAGTTTTAAGAGTTTCGTCTTCTAGAAAAAGTGTTAATTGTCGAGGTGTACTCTGATACGGATTGATGCGCATTTTGTTGGATACCGTACTGTCTGAGTACCATTTGGAAGGTCATTCCATAAGGGGATGATCTGGACGAGGAAAGAGCTTGATATACCGCTCTAAGTGATATGCGGCTTTACTGTATGTGCAGGTTTGGTGAACGACCTTTTTGACGTTGTTTCCCGGTATAGTCGGTATTTCTGTAGGTTACAGGTATCTCGGTAACTCGAGCGACAACACAATGCCATTTTGTGGTTGGGACGGTGACGGAAAATGTTACAAGAGCGATACCTAGGTAGTCGCAGTGGAGAATGCTTAGCGACTTACGGATCGAGAGAGCAGCGTCAGTAGAGTCCAAAGCCGTGTTTGCACTCTAATTTTTCTACTAGGTCCGGGCAGATGTACTGTATACTGGCTAAACCCTTAGACCGTTCTGAGCTGCCCTGGCCATTTACATAGAAGGTGTTAAGAACCCTAAATTTTCTCCTCGTCCATACAGCTTCTGCTGTAGACATAGAAAATGGAACCTATGCACTCCGCATACTTACCGTGTTACGACGATCGTAATGTTGCGTACGTTTATGCGCTTCCTCCTAAGCAAAGCAAGCGTTTTCTCGGGACAAATATTTATCCACAGCTCTCTTGAGGTTTCACAAGTAGTTAGCCTCATCCATCTACTTTTAACTATTATAATAGCCCTCTCTTTACTGATTCTGAAGTTCTGAACCCTTTCTCGCAAGCTCAACGGTTGCGTCATTATCCAGCGCATCACTGTGACCTGGGACCTAGCAAAGGTAACCTTGAAACAATCACCAGACGCGATTTGACCATATTTGAGTCAAGTGCTTTAATAGCCGCTTGGCTGTTAATGCAGAACCTGACAATCACATTACGTGGTATACGCGTGTCGCTATTAGCAGGATAGCCTACTGTTTGCAACTGAGATCGTCGTTTCAAACACGTTACAGTAATTTGTAAACCTAGGATACCTGAATATTGCGGGAAATCAAAATTCCCACCCCTCCGCCTAATTTCGATCCCTTCCTGTAAACATCTACGCCTGAGTGAGCCACTCGATATACATTCCACTCCTCTCTGCAAGAGATGAAAACGAAGATTCCTCTTTTTAAATTGAGCTGTGGGACTGTGTATTCAGTGGTACAGTGCGTACCATACTATCCCTGGACCTGGCTATGCTATTGTGACCCTTTTCTGAGGACATCCATCAGCTTGAATCTTTCAGACGTGAGGTACAAGCCGCCATGCTTTTATTATAAACGTCGAGGGGTAGAAGACTGAGCGTGGTCTTCATTGTCGGTGTTGAATTAAGTGCACCACGATTTCTTCACTAGATTCCGTCAACAAACTATTCTTCATTTTTATTTCATTTTAAAAGGAGGAAACGTCGGAGGCCTTTCTAAGGGGGCATTTATAACTTGAGCAGATTGTTTTGTAGTCTCTATAGATTCACAATAGGTCTTCCCTAAAGCATCTTTCCCTTTTATTATGAAACTTTTGTGTTTCCTGAGACTTGCCTTCTAGTTGGCCCAGTCGCCAGTCCTCCCGTGTCCTCTTTGACTTTGCTTTATTCAATAATTTCAGTGCATTTCGTTTTGGTGACTTAAGTCCTTATTCAAGATGGATAAGATTTCCGGGAAGGCTATCGCATCGGACAGGATTTGTGAAAACCGCTTTATACACTGAGGTTTTTATGCTTGTGAGGTCATCCGGCTTTTAGGCCCTTGTGTCATCTCCAGCTAGAGAGGTCTTTTGTAACCAACCCTAACTATTTCATTTGCTGCCTTCGGCAGAAAATTGGGTTTAATAGACAATGTCCAGTGAAGAAGCTAGTGATGGTTCTCAGTCCACTCTTGTTGGCTGAAAATAACGAACTCATCCTCTGTTGCGACTAATAAATGTCTTCGCCTGCCTGAGACCTGGACAATTATTCCAGTATTCCTCCCTGACTTTTACTTTCCTTATTTGACTCTTTGAATAACCGCGAAAAGTTTCAGGTCCAATGGGGGGTGGTCTTGCACCATCTTTTGCAACCGGTTCATATATCAAACTAACCCTGTTGTGCTGGTCTGGTCTGGTCTGATTCCTTTTTATCATCAAACTTGACTGTATCACGGCTGAGTTGGACTTTTCTCTTTGCCTAGGCGCATGATATGATAATAAAAAGCGTCAAATTCAGTCGACAAGTTGCAGTGATTTTTCTGTCTTCTGTGATCTATCGGCAGGTGCCTGAGGTTTTTCTGGTGGTGTTCACTTGCAACGAAAGCGACAGATAATAACAATAACTTCCCTTTTTACTTGGTGACAAGCTCCGTTCTTGAACACCGCACAGGCACGTACTGGGCAAAGATTAAAATTCGTACTAAACCGGTTTGTTTCGTACTCCACTCTCCCTCAACAAAGTGGAGGTCTACAGCGTCAGTATGTGCCTCACAACAAAGCAGCAATACGTAAAGGTGGGGTCTTGGGAAGGATATATTTAAAATGCACATAAAACGTGAGAAAACCTCTTTAAATCCTTTTACGATGCCCGGAAACTTCCAGAAACAATGTAGACACTAGTGGCCCTGGCTGAAGCACTAGTGCAAAATGCATTACGAAGCTATAAACGGCACAAAAGCAACATTTGCTCTTTATGGCCCCATTAATGTGCATTCGCTGGAATTTTAAAAGTTAACCTGTATCAAAATGTATCTGTATTTGTATCTGGAAGCTGCCGTGACGAACTGGACGAGAGCTATTCAAGGTTGCTACTAGATTTTAATGGCTGTGCTCCAAAGCATTGATCGGGAGGGAGCTGGAAGAACTTTTGTGGGCTTACCTGGCCCAGATCTGGAGTTCAAAAGAAGCTTGTTTGTTTCTGCCCACAAATACTTTCCTTTTTCGTTTTCTTCTTTCGTTCGGATGTCGCATCTTTGGACAGCGTACGTCTACGGTTTTATATTACCATGACTTCTATAAATGTTCAGACCGAGGACCTGACGGAGGAAATTTTTAACAAATCTAATCTACTTTCAGTGTATCAACGCACGAAACCCACCGAATGGTCTGACGGACCGTCCGGACGGCCGATTTGGACCGTCTGTCCAGCCCTGCTCCACATTGGACACCTGTCCTGTTTCACGTCGGCCGCCTGCCATGCTCCACGCCGGATACGTGCTGCCCTGCCAACGTGCCTATCAGTGCCTTCTGCTGGGTGTCTGTGGCTGGACAAGGCATTCAGCGGCAAGTGCCTACAAGCCATTGGCGTGGGGGAAGTCAACCAGCCAGGCAGTCGGTGCGGCATAGCAGAACGTAGCGGTGGGAGAGTATGAGCAAGGGGAAGGTGGGAAATATGAGCAGGAGGAAGGTGGGGAGTACGGGCAGGAGGAAGGTAAGGAGTAGGAGCGGGGGGAAGTGCGAGCAGGAGGGAGAAAGAGGACAGAGACAGGGGGGTGTTGTGGAAAGCAGTAATAAATAAAAATAAGCAATATCTACTTATTAATTGTAAAATTATCCTAACTAGGAGATCCCTGTGCAATTGCACAAATTGAAGGTATATGAGTGACATAACGTTTTTATATGTTCCCTCAATTTGCACCTTAAATTTCAAATCGCGTTTTTTTCAGAGGTATTCCTCTCCTGTAGGACTAATCCTCCCATGCAAGCAAGCAGACAAAAAGACACCTGCAAAATATTTTACCATGCAGAATAATGAAAAAAGTTCCAATAAATCCATGTATTGCATACTTATCGGTGGCACCGAACTTAACACCAAAGTTACCCAGGAACGCAACCCCAAAGTAATGTGCACAACCCCGAAGTGATGCGGATCAGTGTTGCCATTATAAAATTTCAAGAAAAGCTCGATGAAACTCCATATAAAAAAGTGGCTGAAATACGGAACCGGGAGCTTTCTTTGTATAATTAATATATAGATTACCATATTCCTCCTCCTTCACTTCTTCCTCCTCCTCCTCCCTCTTACCGCTGCTCCTCCTCAACTTCTTACCACTGCTTCTCCTCTTCCTCCTCTTACCACTGCTTCTCCTCATCTCCCTCCTTTTTACACTGCTCCTGCCCCCTGCCCACTTATTAGCTACGCGCTGCGCTTTATCGGCCGGCTACTGTTCCGCACTGGCCCGCTGGCGGTTTGCAGGCGCTCGACGGAAAGCACCAGAATGCAGTCGGCGTGGAGCAACAGTAGTCATCCTGTGGGGTACAGCGGTCAACCTGTGGCGGGGAGGAGGAAGAGAAGCAGCAGTCATTCAGTGGTGATTTAGGGGGAGTAGCGAAATCAGAAGCAGCCGTCCCGTGGTGAGTAGGAAGACCAGCAGCAGTCATCCTTTGGATAGCAGTAATAGTGGTCATCCTGTTATTCTTTGCCGGTTCCCTATGGGGAAACATGTATGCATGGGAATTATCTTGTTGTAGTATTGCGCATGGAAAAAATAAAATATAAGAAAACAGAAATATAAAATTAAGAATGCATTTGAAGTAAAAGAAACCAGAGAAAGTATGTGTGGGTAGGAATGAAATGAAACTGTAGTCTTAATTTGGGTGGTACGCTTCCCTCGCAAGCCCTCACTCTACGCATGTGCATTTGTGAAATTTAATAGAATTCTGTCTTTTCGGTATCTTCTTGATGTTTACCCTTGGAAACTTTGCCCAACCAGCGGTCACTTGAAAACGTCGTATTATATAATTCCAGAGGAGCAACGGTAATCACAAACGACTAATAGCCAAATACGGAGGACGCAACACTTCGTCGAGCTAAAAATTCTCAAACTTATGCCAGGAAGGAGATAAAGGAAGAAAAAAAACCACCGCATTTTGATATTCATACTCAGGAGGTTTTTTTTACTGTGTTTTTTTTCCATTAAAATTCGGGGTGCAAGAATTGTGTTTAAAGCAAAAGCGAAGAAAGAAAGGAGCATTACTGTGTTAGTAGAACTGAGAATTTGATATCATGAAAATAGTCAAGTATTATCTCGTGAAGTAGACTAAGGTAGCTTTATTCTTTGATTTGTATTCGTTTAGAGAAAAGTCGCATTTTGAGTTTGTGAAATCTGGCGACACAATAAAGCTAACTTATCACTCAGGACATTTCCTTAGCTCCTACCACAGCGCCCACCTCCATCTATTTATGGCGCCTGGAACAATGTCTACAACGGCTCACATCGCCTGCAAGACATCCAACCACCCTCGTTTGTTCTCAAAATATTTAAAGGTCCCCTCCCCCGCCGCTCATATTTAAACGCAATCGTATATTGTATAATCCTTGAAAGTGAGAACTTTCTAACCTCACATTAATATGTCGTGACACTTGCCATGTTTCTGTCACACAAAATCCCTTTTTAGGTGTTGCACACATCCAAACAGCCACACGAGCCGGATGTGTGTGTGTGCAAGCATGTGCGATTCGTCCTCTTAAGCCGGTAACAATCTTAAGCACAAAGTCTTTGTTCATTAACATTTTAAGGAATTTCGGGGCAAATTAATGTTATATCCCGAATTTCTGTAACGAACCGTGGTATTACAAAGTTTTCGCCTTCTTCTTGTTCTCTGCTGGCGTCTCCTGAGCCGAATGCTTCTCGATGTCATTAATAAAACACTTAAATGGAAATTGGACAGGAATTTTTGACGATGGGAACTCGTGGTGGGATGCTTTAAATTTTGTGTTGGGCGGTATGCTTTAAATTTTTGGTGGATTTACACTGACATCGCACTTAGGCGTGAGATGAGAAGAAGTTCACATTGAAAAGTCCACTGATTTGGGGCAGAGTGATTTCAGATGCGGATGAAACTGAAGATAAAGCGTATTGTCCTCTATTCTTGAGAGTGGCAATTCTGCTCCTATGGCAGTGAACAAATAGCGGAAGGAGCAGGTTCCGAGCTGACACCAAAGAAGCAAGTTTCTAACCAGTATCTTTGGCCTGTGACACGGTCCCTCGGAGCACAGATGTTGCGAAGTACTACACCAAGATGTCAGAGAGAAATCTTTGATGAAAAAAGAGCAGAGCAATTTAGAGAAGGAATTCTTGCACTTGCAACTAAGCAAGGGTTTAAATGGAATTCATTCGGATCTCAGATCTGCTCTGCTTGGAGCATCATCGCCGAACAGTGCTACTATAAAAATTGCGAACTCACAGCTGGAGGGAGAGCTTAACACGTTTACTGCCGCGCCGGTCACCGGTGACCGGCATTTCACAGCCCTCTCACAACAAAGGCATTTTACCACGTAGTTCTGTCAGGAAAGCTTTGATTCTAATTGCGGTAGTCAACGTGTTAAAAACTGTGCAACGCAGTACATCCTGTCTCTGCCCAAATATGCGACTTAGATTCAAGTCTGGGTCGCTAGGCCATACGGGGAAAAGTACTTCTTGCATCGATGCAACATTCTTGTCAACAGCAAAGATATGATGAGTCCAACTAAGATTGTTGGGTACCTGAACCGCAAAGGTGCTCAAGTTAGGAAATATAAGAAAAGTGGTGGAGTTGTAAGCGTTAGAAATGACACTGCCCAATTATGGGAGTGTGGCTAAAAGGACAGAGTGTTAGACATTGCCAAGGGTCTTTGATATGTCTAACCTTTGGCTTGCCGAACTTACGGAGGCAGTGATGCCAATGCATTGTAAGGAACGTCATCAAATTTTTAGTTGAAC
>QYTT01078163.1:0-27838 GCA_006980735.1 Dasypogon diadema | reverse complement strand
CCTACCTGATATAACTTCGGTCTGTAAACTTATATAACAATATTATTGACTAAATAAACATATCTAGGCCATAACTTACCGCTTACATTTCCAAAAGCAAAATCTTCATGATTTATGTAAGATAAATGCAGGTTCCTTATCATCGATAATTCCGTACTACAAAATTCATACTTAAGTATTTGGTGATCCCTTCGTTAATATCTTTTCCAATAATAAGCTAGAATTTAATTTATTTACAGTGAATTCCATTTTCAAAAGAGTTTTAAAATTTAAATGGTAATAAAATCTGTTGTTGAAAAGCTAAAAACCACATCAAAAATCCTCTTGTCGTATATAAAAATTGGGGACGTACTTAAGTTTCTCATGCAATATATTCTGCTGTTTCCTTTTCATTAAGCCGCTCTTGATTGATCCTCATCTACTACATCTTCTGCGTGACATGATTAACCTCGGCTTCTCAATGCCTATTCTTTCTTTGAATCCTTTGTATTTGTAAACATTTTCAAGAACCATAAGGAAAACACTATCTGGGCCCATTCTCAGCCATTCACCTTTTATTTCTTTCCAGTTCCTGGGAACAAGTGCATCAAACCTACCTGCTCGATTATTTCAATCACTCTGAAACAATTTACCTGAAAAGTTAGTGTAAACAATGGCAACAGCCTCAACGTAAAGGTAGTAGGTAAAATTCGTCTCCGAAAAACGTGTGTCGGAATTCAATCTGCTGAAAATAGCCCGACTCATATCTTTGTGCGATCTTAAAGTAGAGCTCCTGAAAAAATCGCGTGAGAATTTCTTTCTGTGGGAAATATGATATCGTCCGCTTCTTCAGAAGTGGATCATCTTTTGGGATATGTTTATGTTCGTGATTTTTTCACCTTGCGAGAATACTCAATTCTCAAATTAATGATAAAATTTGGATTAATGGGTTTATGCATTTTGTCTAAGGTCTTATAATATTCTAAAACAAAAGCCTATCCAAATGTCTTTAAGAAAGTGGATCTTTGTAAATAATTCTTCCATTTTTTCGTTATTTTATTTACCCAAAGATGGTTTTAGTCTGCAATTTTTCTAATACATTGAAAATGTAGTAAAGGCTGGGCTCTTTTCCGGCTCTCAGAATTTATGAAAAAACAAATGTTCCACGCAAAAACGGTTGGTAGTTGGCATTCTGTATTCTATAATTTTTTTTACATTTCATGAAGATTTGTACTTGCTGCAGATACACAATTTTTGGTAAGTGTCCTTCGTAAACTTCTGTAAATTGTCGCTTGAAACGAGAAGTCAGGTTAATATTCTTTATACAGACTTCTCCAAAGCTTTTTATAAAGTGGCTTTGTTCTTATTTAACCAGTAGAAAATTAATTGTCGTCATTGATTCTGTCAAATCCCGTGCTATTTTGGTTCATTCAGGCATGCCTCAAGAGAGTCACCTAGGTCCCTGGTTATTTATATTATTTATTAATGATGTATTTATTGTTTTTAAATTCGCACAATGTTTTGTCTATGCGGATGATCTTAAAGTCTTCTCTTCGACGTCGTTCTTAAATGGTATTATAGGTTTGTATCCTGGTAAAATGAAAACTTGCTGGATCTTAACGTTCTAAAATGTAAACATTTAACTCCATGATCAGATTATTTTTTGAATATTGTAGCTTTGTCTAGAACCCGTACTTTAAGGCTCACATTGACAGAACTGTTATCAGTATTGGTATCAGAAAACTAAAATGGGCTAATGGCATTCCATCCTATGCCAGTAGATGTCAGCTGATTGATATTCAACCCTTTTCATTCGCCGTAAAATTCACAATATTATTTTCATTAGAGAAAACTTAGACGCCTGCTACAGCTTCAGAAATGGGATCCGGGGTAATCGTAGAAATTATAGTTCGAAATCGAAAGTGAGGGCGTGTGAATTTCAATTGAAGATTTTGCTATTGAGGCGCTGTGTACGAAGTTTCCTTCAGACTTGATGGAAGGCCAAAATGTGAAAGCGCGTGTGCAATCGCACCTGAAGAAGACGACGGTCAACGAATTAAAACGAAAATTGGGTGAATTTGACGTACTGACGACCGGATTAAAAGCCACTTTGGCTGGAAGAAAAGCTGAACACGCTGGACGAAAATGAACGACGGGGAGATGGTGGACGGTGAAAACGATAATCGTGAGGAGCGAAGTGATCGCGGAGAGGACGACTTGGATGCTGAGTTAGAAATTTTACGGCGCAAATTGGCCAAAAAGCGTTACTTTTCGGAAGCAGATGTAGAATCTCACCGCGGCTGAGGAGAATTTACTGTATTGCATTTTAAAGATGTAGAAGACTATTTTCCTGGCTTCAGCGGTGACGACCATTATTTCATCGAGAAATTGATTGCCAACTTTGAAGAGTCTGCCGATATATTAGGTTGGCATCCGTGGATGCGACTCTCCTAAGCCAAACGATTACTCAGTGGCACCGCAAAAATGTTTTTGCGCACGATATGCGCCAAATCCTGGAGGGACCTCAAGGATGCTCTGTTATCAGAGTTCCGAAAAAAGATTACTCGAAAAGATATACACAACGAATTGAGGTACATACAGGAAAAAAATAGGGCGACGAAACCTTCCAGTTTTGGATAGACTCGTAAGGTAAAGTGGGTGCTGGATGAATGACACTTGAAAAAACAGCGTTTTTCATACCCGAAAAAACCAACTGCAGATTCTTGATCTACATGCAAAACAAATTTTAAAAAAGTATATGAAAAACTGGAACCTGAACACTCTACATTATGAACTTGAGATTTTGAATAATAGTTAGCTATATTTAAATGTAGTGTTTTTGTCGAAAAATTTATCAAAAACTGTGGATGAAGAAGTTCTAAAATAGACAAGAGCGTACTTTCGGAGATGGAGAACACTTTTCGAGAATAAAAAGCGATGTTAATCCGAATTTGAAATTTGAAGCGTTAGAAAACCAAAACCAAACAGAATTTTATGTAACTAAAATGAAAATGACGAGCGTGATGGCTGTAATACATATTATATTGTATAAAAGGGTCATAATTACAGGAATGTAACAGTTTGAGATGATCCATCGCCTCGACAAACCTTTCATTAGGGCACAAAAATGTCGACCCTCAAATAACTAAAAATATTGAAACGCTTATTCAATTATTTAAAATTACTCTTTACTTTATTAGAACTATTGAAGAATAATTATTAAAAAGGCAAGTAAACACGCAAAGAACGTAAGGAGTATTTGGTAGAACTACACACTTTTTAATTACATTTTTAAGTAAAATTCACTTGGAGAAAACTATATTATAAATACATTTTTTTCATTACTGATACTTTTGTAAAATAGTCAGCTGCAGATGGTCGAATAGATCAAATAGGATGCAGAATGTCAGTAATGAATAAGAAATCCCAAAAAGTGCAGATCGCCAAAAATATCAGGGTAGGTAAAATTAGCCTTTATATAATTTACTAAAATTTGTTAGCTTCTCATACGTTTTTTTTATTCGTAATAAGTAGTTAAGTTAGAATATTTAGATTTGATACTATATATATATAATAATTTTCTATTACGTTTACTAAAATAAAATAACAATATAAAAGATAATTCAGTCTTCGCACTGAACCTATATCAGATACCATAGATTCTGAATATCTCCAGGGGTTCTGTTTTTATAAATATTTTCGCTAATAGTTAAGGAGACTTCCTAATTTATTAGAATAAGTAAAAAAGATTTCAAAAATACCTTAACACTCAAAAAAAAACAAACAGTTCAAGGAAAAATGTAAAAAAATTAATCTAAACAATATACTCATAAATAAAATTCTACCATACTCAGCTAAAAGCATCAAGGCAAACCCTCCTCTTCTATATGCAATATTAAATCCTATAACATCAATTATATTTTTTTCAAAATTGAATAATAAAATTTTCAAAATAATAAATTAACAGCGTGGTTTCCAAAGGTTAAAATAAAACACAGAATTACTTCTAGTTTTTTATACGTTTCACTTTACACGCAAATAGTTCCTTTTGATGTGAAAAAAGTTTTCTTTAGTTTGTAAATAGTTTTGGTTTACATAATTTAATCCAAAAATGTTGTAAAATCTTAGCAAAATCAATGAAATTGTTCTTGAGTTGCTGACAGATTTCATTTTTGTAATTGCTCCTTTTACATGTAAGATAAGCACTAGGGGAGGATAAAGTTTCATGAATTTGATTCAAAATTTTATAATTTACCCGTCCAAGGGTAAAAATATCCTTCGCGTGCACTTTCCCTACCGTCAAGATATGTCTTCTTCACACAGGCGTATCTTATCAGTTTAAAAGGAAGTACGGTTCGTGCACCCTTGTTTGATATCAGTGAATACAACTGAAGACGTTACAGAATTTCTCGAGCGTAAATCAAGGAAAGAAATCATTTGCGGGGTTGTGCATCACAAGTTAATTCTTAAAATCTTGTGCAACCGACAGGTGCGAACATACCGGAAGTATGTTATTCAGCGACCGAGTTGAAATGCACAATTCACGGATAGTAACTTTTTGGTAATCTGTGGGGAAAAATTAATGGGTTGAGGATCGTGATGCGTGAAGACACCAAAGTGAGGATATCCCCTGCCGCAAATATGAATGCAAAATTCAACTCACTGTTACAAAGTTAAACAACGTCACAAATCAACATTTCCCTTCAAGTTTTCTCAAACCCTTGCACGCTATTCGAGTTTACTGTAAATTTTATTAATATTTATTTTGTGATACTCTGAGTGAAGAAGACTTTTCAATAAGACCAAATTCTGCAGAATTCTGTAGTGAATCTAGTTTAGAAACGGAATCTAGTTTTATGTCGATTTTCTCGGACAAAGAAATAAAAATAATTGTCCATTAAAAGTAGTAGTAGTAGTAGTAGTTTTCAATCTCTTAGTAACCATTGAAACTAAAAAATTATTATGTATGTAGAAAATAACTCTGTGGCTGACACATTTTTCTAATAAAACGACTGCCATTTGGAACACACATTAAGCTTCAGTGCGCATCTCTCGCATGATGGCCAAAACTTAAAGAAAAGAAAGCCCAGGCACAATTGTAAAACAAAAACAACAAATGGCCTAAATTTGTATTACCAGGGCCATTAGAACGTGTCCCGCTGCAGTCTTAGAAGTATTGTTGACCCTTTTGCTGCTGACAAGTAAAAATAGAAGCTCTGGCAAATGCTACTGGGTTCCATAGAAATAACGCATTTAGTTCAGGCTACCTTGGTATTTTTAGTGAGATAAGATACTTACAACTAACATTACAACTAGCACTCAATATACTTACAACTAAGCTGAAGTTCGAATGGCCTTTCGACGTGGTGCTTAGCGACTGCCAACAATGGTGTTCCAATGAACCATCCTGCCCACAAGGTTCGATGGTATGGCATACGGATGGATCTAGGACCGAAAAGTAAGTTGAACTTGGCGTATATGGTCCTAAGACGCCGCGCTTCAAAGACCTTAGGTCTGTCTGCGATTGCCACCAGTCCCTTAAACAGCAGCCGCGAACAGAAGATTCCAATACCTAGAACAGATCTCGCCTACCCAAATATGGAACACCATTTACCTCGTGGTTTTACGGTGACGAAACTAGTATGCTTTTAAAAAAAGGTCCAAGACACTTCTGAACATGTTGTGTGTGAAATGCTCGTTACAGACTTGTGACAGATTTGTGCTCGTACATCTACTGCCACCTAATAGACAGGCAGACCAGCTCCACTTGTGCGTAATACTGAATAAAGTCGTATGTACGGAATCTATAAAATACTTGCGAACTTCGACATGTCTAAAGCTACCGCACCTGATAGTAGATAGCCCCGGCCTCTAAAGTGCTGTGCCTCTCCCTGGCTAAACCTCTGAGAAAAATACTTTTTTGTTACATTTAAGGAGTATTTTTCCATCATCATCATACCCACGCCGGTGGCCAAGTGAACTGAGGGTTACGTCTGCAGATTTTCTCCTCTGCTGGCGTGGGATCAAATCCTACACAGGTCATGGCGATATATTTGGGTACCAGTGGTTGAGGCAATTTCTTCTGCGAAGCCAGTGGGATTGTTGCAGAGTAATTTCATGCCAATAAAATTGTGGCTCACTTGCAACATTTTTCAGGTTAATTCCCCAATCTTCCTCTTTGATATTTTCCCTCCGCCTAAGCTGTGCTGTGTGCATCAAAGGGTTGTCCCTTGAACTTAGTCAATACCTTAAAAAATCATTATGGATATTTTCTTATGTTCAATTCCTTAAAAGCAATCACTTCAGTTCTGGTTAGGGTTTTCGAGAATCTTATCAAGTTGGTGACGGTTTTATCGGGCATCCCAAAGACCCTTCGGCAGAGTCTGTCACTTTAAAATTTTAGCAAATCTCCCAGCGTTTGATCTTGACCGTTCTTTTCTTTATGGTGAATCGCGTTAAACTTAAAATATTCAAAATGCAAAAATGTACCACCGTAGAGATGTAGACTATATCTCTAAAGGGAAGAATCGTTTGTGCCCCTGATGTGCGGTTATGACCCCATCATTGTGCTCAGCTCTCAGACCTTTGGTAGACACATATTTAACCCAAACGACATTGGGAAAACATCACATAGAAAGATACTTATCCTTCTTCGAACAGAGAGGAGAGGCCGAATTCGCATTTCTCCAGGTTGACATGCTAAGTCTTCTAGAAGACTAAGAAGAAGGGAGGAGTACATCCCTATTATACATCTACCCACAGGCTGTACAAAATTTATTGCAATTTGGAAATATTTATCAATGATATCACGGATATATAAATACAAAATCTGATAAAGCTGAGTTCCTAACATCCCTGCAAATTTTAGATCTTTTAGCATTTCCTAAAAATTTGGACCTCCATAAATTAAAGTTTATGGTCTCGCTTCGACCCTCATTATTGCCTAGTTATTTTCCAAATTTCTTTTCTTTTGATTCTAAAGTAAAGTGGATAACCTTGGACAATTTGGTGCCTGAGGCGTGAATAATATTTTTATGGGTCTCCCTTACAGTAAAATTGAACGCTTGACAGGGCTGTGTCTTTGAAAATTGCTGGATATCTTTGATTCCAGTTACTTTCTGTATACGAAAAGTAGATACCTGTAGATTTTGCGGTTGAAAAATTCCTTAAAGTAGTAAATTTTTGACCAACTTGTGAAATTTATATTTACCACAACAACTCGAATTATATCCCGCTGTGGTAACACTAAATTAAAGAAAAATATTTTGACAATTTTCTTGGGAAAGGCAGGGAAAAAATTACTAACTATATGCCAGTACCACACTGGGATTCGGTAGCATAGCACCGTCCATTTTCTAAGAAAACCGAAAATAAGTAATCGATTGTACATCCTGGATTTGTAAGCGATGTAAAAGAATTCAGGGTAATACGTCAAAGTCATATTTTAGGTTAATATTTCTACATGTACATGCCACAATTTTTGTAAAAAAACAAAGTACTTATGACTCGTAGTAAAGACCTACTTCATTTTCTAATTTCTTTAAGGCAACTGATATGCCCACTTTCGATAACATTCAACTATAGATCTTTATGTGGAGGATTCAGGTAATTTTTTTGGGCTGAAATCCAGGAATTAAACCTTGAAACACTTGTGCACGTAAACTATCCTCGCAACCTTTATTATCTTTATTTGCAGAAAAGTGACCCATAATCATTTCGCCATCAGCAACAGCAAAACTATTATTTTAAAGGGGAAGTTAACTTCCATGGACACTTGATTTCGGTTAGTCCAAAATCACAAATATTCATCAACAGCTCACAATGTGACCGGAAGTAAACATCTTGCTAAAATCCTAAAGAGAAAATAAATACCGGAAACATCCGGTCACTTCGTAACTTCTGATCTGACCTATGCACTTGTGACCACAATCCAATTATCTCGAACAGCATGAGAATCTTTGAGCAATAGTAGCCGCGGTCCTTTTTACCTACTCCTTGGATTAGTATCGGATAACACCCACAAAACGTTTCCTTTTTTTCATTTTATGCCATGTTTCCCAATCCAAATCCTGGATGGATATTAAGCCAGGTAGTTTTCAATCACTTCGCTGAGATATATTGAGAGATTCTCACAGATTTTTGGATATTTTTTTCCGTTTTCCTTTCAAAGTGGGAATTTAAAAGGCATGAAAACATAATTACGCCTTTAGGGATAGGAATTCATCTAAGATGAATTTTAGTTTTAAATGCTTTGATTTAATCTGAGTACAGTTTTGCCTTTAGAATTTTACAATTTCTTTGTTTTCGCCAATTACTGACATTTATGCACCCCTTGCCGATTGCCCTCACAAATGCATACACCTAAATATTTTACTCATCAAAAGCATTCTAACGAGAAATCCTCCCATTGATGTACATGTCAAGAAATGATTTCATGCACGGATGCCATATCGATACGGTAATGCATTGACCAGTAATTCAGTGGGTAATGTATATATGTATCTTTCAGTTGTACAATTCTGCAGCGAAGATCATCATTAGAAAGGTTTGTGAAAAGAATCAAAATTTGGAGCAAGAACAAATTTTATTTGCTTGACTTACCTTAACCATTGACAGACACGATCTCTTTAATGATTGTTATTATTTTAGAACAGAAGAGCCCATCCCTAAATAAAAAGTTTAGTGGAATACATACAAAAACAAATCAACGACATAATGATATTACTTTAAAATAAAGGTCAGGATGAACCCCGAACCGGACAGGCTGGATTTAACTTATTTATACGCACTGGGGCGCCCACTTTCAGCTTGTCAGGTGATTATTGGCACCCCAATGGAGTTCTTGACTACATCGCCAGATACTTCTATAGCCTATCTACAAGACATCTTCTGAATACACCTCGGTATCCCACAAGAACAATTTGTAATCAATTCCCCCACCCCACTCTCATATACTTCAGGTAAATCGTCGTTTTGGCTAAGTAATCACAAGACAAAGGTAATCAATTGGTTCACTTGGCTACTCTCAAG
This sequence comes from Dasypogon diadema, assembly GCA_006980735.1. NCBI lineage: Eukaryota > Metazoa > Arthropoda > Insecta > Diptera > Asilidae > Dasypogon > Dasypogon diadema. The sequence continues at coordinate 18,829 of QYTT01078163.1, read as the reverse complement.
AACTTTCTATCCTTCTGTGCCCAATGACAAGTTATTCAACTCACCTAATCGGCCGACAAGCTCTATGATTTTTTTAAGGTACAGACAAGCGAAAAATCCATAAAATGCTACATCATCATTGCCGATAAGATTATCAATGTCAAGCCTCAAACTTTTCTCGAGCGACTTCCGCCACGCCGCCTCAATGAAAAGATTGAACAAACTTTTAATGAAGTCAGACGTGCTTATTTTGAACTGAGGTTGCTTGATGGATAAACGGCATAAGCTTCATTCCAAGGTTAACTACCTCTCAGACCCTGTGAACGATCTTCCCTTACGAGTGACTACTGGACTGCTTCATCCCAATATTCTGGTGCATCGCCTGTGTTGCCGATACCGAGGGACATCAGAAAGAGTGTTGCATACATCAAGGATGAAATTGGGTCATGATCATTAGCTCCATCGCCTTGGATGTTGAGAATCTTTCTCAGCGTAGCGGCTTTGACATTGCGTCCTCGAATGCTAAGCTCAACGTGATTAACCCGTCCAGTGATGTGCCCCGTGCTTTGGATTGGTCTGCTCAGCCCCGCCGCACGAGGGCGTTATTCAACCCCTCGCTCCGCATTGATCGATCATGATGGTACTACCCTGCCAGCTCTTATCACCTCCTCCAATGCTTGGGCTGACTTAACCGCATCTTCGAAGATGCCGCTTAACCAATTCGTGTCGTCTCTGCATCGATTGCGCTCGCCTCCTCCATTGATCTTATCTTTATGGACGTTATTGCTTTGAGACCTGAGAGATCTCTCGTTGCCTCTTCATCTCAAGGATCAAAAGTTTGCCTGTACTTTGGCCTCCGATGAGATTTTGTTGCTTGAAGATTTCAATTTTCATGTCTTGAACTGGAGTGTGTTCGACGCTGACGTTCTGATTTCTTAGACTACTGTGGCTCCTCAGTTCGCTACAATGTTTCAACTCCTGCAAAGGGTGCGGTGATTTATCTGGGATTTCAGGCGAAAAATTGCTTACTTGCAACATTTGTTTACCCTGTACCTTATCTTATGGTTCTAAAACTAACAGTGACCCTTACAAATCTCCTTGGTAACTTTTTCGAAATTGCGTTCCTTGCTGCAAATTCGGTGCCCGCATGGACAAACAAAACATCGAAACTTGCAATCTTCAAGAAGAAAATCATCACATGACATCCCCTAATTTGCGATGCTGTTTCGACCCTCAAAAGCGCTTTTACGCCTTTAAAAAATTGCGTGTTGATTATATTTCGATCAATTTCAACATATTACAAAATTATTAAAATCTGCACAAACACTTGGAGTACCTTCCTTCTCAGTATCAGTTTCCAAAGAAAACAAAACAAAACGAAAAGTCTCTCGTGAAATATAGCTGCATTTTTATTGTATACAAATGTGTAAAGGTAAAAATTGACAATGAGCTAGGTACCTTAAACTAAACGTTCGATTGGATGGATAAGAAAAATATCCTAAAGCTGCTTCAATTACTCGACTACAAAGAGTAATAATAATAATAAATAAAATTTGATCGGTCGTTGAGTATAAAATGTATAGATGCCTAATTTATTCACGTGTCTTATTGTGCGTGGTAAGAAAAAAAAAACGTTTGACTACAATAATCTTATTATAAAAACGAGTAAGAAAGGATGTTTGGCTAACTCTTAGAAAATAACGAGACTTACACTATAATCTCTCTTTACGGTCCTAACACTAAAACTTACCATATTTAAACCAACGTCAATCCTATCGCCTAAGGAAGAAATAGAAAGACAGGACAGAGTTATCTTATTCGAAAATAACCGCATTAATTTACAAAAGTCGTTTCTCGAAATGTCCTTAATCATAAATAGCTATGTACAATTTTGTTCGTCAAAAACAACCATGTCATGAATGTCGAGTCTCTTCAATTTTAATAACTAAATTCGTTTATGTGTTATGAGATCGCTCGAAAACCTTTATAAAACTTTCGAGGGACTGATATGTTCAACCTTTGGTTGATCATCAAATATTGTCCTGTGCATTCACTTCGTCATGAGAGTGCTGTAGAAGACCTTTTCGTTCATCTGGTGCAGTACTACAATTTTCCATTGAAGGCTGACTTTCTGGTCCGCCCGCGTACATTGACTCATAAACTGGATTTGCAAAATTCCCCTAAAGAATACAAAATGAAAAGTTTGCAGTATTTATTTTCGATATTAATTAATGAATTATACTTTATCATCTTCATGTACAAAAGCTGGAGTTTCATCAGCATCCCCTAGATACATTGGATTGGTAATTTCTACATTGTCCGTTAATCTTGCATGAGAAAAGGGTTGACCCATTCGTCGTTTCCTAAATAAAGATGAATATGTTGGTAAAAATTGTTAAACTAAAAATTATTATCATATAAGCTGTAAAAATATAAGAAGATGAATTTTATGTAACTCGAGCAAGATTTACCCTTGCAGTGAATGAGATTCCTTCTATACCTTGCAGTAAACCGCTTTTGCCCGAGAGTTGTAAACCACTCCAATTGTTAATGAGATTAGCAAGAAATTTCCAAAAATTTAAAAGAGTATTTGCAGGATCTTCTTTTTCTTTTGTTGCAACTTTAAAGTGTGTTGCAAAATTGCAGCCAAGTATCCCAAGTAAGGAAAATAGGATCGGAATATACAGTAGGATTCAATGAAGTGTTATGTTATAAAAAACTCATATCGGTATTTCAATAAGGTCAATGACAGCGGATGAGAATTGTCTCAGCAAATCGGACATAGTGATTTCACGTAAAATATTGTATATTTAGGATTGGAAAACATAAGCGATTATAGTGCATTGTTCAGCGCTATTTCCTAGTGCATTGTTCAGCGCTATTTTATCCTGAAGGGCACTACTAGCAGCCTACCAGAACAAGAAAATTTTTAAACGAGTAGAAGCCAGTAGAAGACTTTTTAAGTCGTAATACAATCTTGAATTAAAATTTCAGAATGCTGAACTCTGTGGATTGGTTTCTGAAGAATACTTCGATCAGTGTATTAAAATAATTTCATAATCATTTAATTATTAAATAAGTTAATAAGTTCAACGTTTCGAATACTCGTGCGACTCTTCTTCAGGTGTTAGCACTTTTAGTGTGGCGTCAGTCCCCGGAGACTGACGTTTAAACTTTTTCTCAGAACAAGTGCATTTTAATATGTAATTCTCCCACGTAAGCTGATATGCTAGTTGCAACGTGTTAATAGAACATTTCTACACCTCTTTAAGAGTAATTAAGACCAATATGGTTAAGTGCCCCTTTTTATGTCGCCAACTTTTATCTCAAATTGTTTTTACGAAAATGTATAATTACTGAGTATTGATTCAAGGGGTTATATGACCTTGAGGTGACCCTTGTAAGTCGCTTCACTTAAGAGCAATTGAATCACATATCTGAAGATTAACTTTCACGCTGTCTCCATTTCCGGTGTCAAAAATAGAATATTACATTAAAAGTATTATGTTGCCCTCCACGTGACCAAGGTAAAAATTTTATATGGCAACCTTTTGGTCGATTTGGCTCATTCTCCACCAGAATGTTTACATCTTATTAGAGCATCGGTGTGACAATTTTTATCTATCTACCTCAAATATTTTCATTTTAGAAGAAGAAACGATTTTTACTTGATATAGCTAAAGGTTTCATGTGGCAACCCTATGAAGGAGTTGTCTGAATTGGTCCACTTTTGTATTTGGTCTTTGATCTTTAATAAGGCACCTGTCTACCAAATTCCAATTTTCTCGCTTAAAGGGTTCTTGAGGTAACGCGTAGACAGGCGGACAGCAAGACAAACAGCCCGGCATCTATTAAGGGGGAACAACAGGATGGAAGTTGGGAAAAATCGATTTTCTTTTTTTTTATAGTATTCGAAAGTATGCACTTTATGGAATATTATCCTTAAAATTTTGTAAAAATTCGTAAAAATGACGAAGTTACAGCATATTTTCCCTTGACGCGCACGAGGCTGAAACGATCGTTCGGACCATCTATCAGAATGATGCATTGTCGGCAAAGAAATGATTTCTATGAAGGGATATTATTTAAAAGGTTAAATTGAATTGAAAACTGGCCCTTTATTGTATTGGAAACATTGAATATACTTTTTAGGTTAGTTTTCGTTCATTCGTAATGGTAACGAATAGCGTCTCGTGATTTTAGCTTGCCGCATTTTGTTGGGTAAACTTTAAACGCTTTTTTCTCGAAACCACATTTTTTCAACTGGTTTTCCTGTTGTCTCCACCAATTAAAATCGAACCGTCTTTTTCTTTAGATCTTCTTAAACTACATAAAATTCTCTTCAGTTAAGCGTACGGAAAAATGTTTCTATTGGAATTCATTATTTTTTTGGTCCTTTTGAAAAAAACAGCGATTTTTCGAACATTTTCTTTAAAGATCTGCCAATTCCACAATTATTCGTTTTTTTAAATCGGATACGCTCAACTGAAGCTACACCAATAAGCTGCCAAAGAGCGTTTTGGTTTTGTTTTTCAGACCACTACAAAGAAAGTTAGTTAAGAGAACCAGAAACTAGCGTTCTTCATGAAGCACCATGCAGTGACATCTGTCACCCTATTATAAATGAAAACTTTTGGAATAAAAAAATTCGTAAAAATAGCTCCAAGTGCGCTCTTTTCAACCCCCTATTAGTGACATTCATGCTATGTTTATATAAGTAAAAAATAAATCCCGAAAATCACTCTTTTTTTTGGTCATCATCATGTTTTGTTCCCCCTTAAACGATTTTTTTCGCTCCCATTAATGGCAATATAGTTTATTACCGTGTATGAATATTTTCATACATTACAAACGTTTGCTCAAAGCTATAATACCGTACACCTAGGATATAAAAGTCACTTTACACAAATCATATGAAACACAAGATAAACCCACATTAAAGTCATTCTATTTTTTTTCCTATTATTATTAATCATATGCACTATGAATAGATGCTAATGAAGTAGACTAGGATTGCAAAATAAGCAATAGAATGATCCAGATATCAATGTGCAGATAGTTTTATAAGCGTTTAAAGAAAATTAATACAACACACAAATTGAAAAGGAAATACCACAGATAAAAATAGTTCGAAATAAAAACTTGAAAAGCTACAGTTCGACTAGTCTCAGCTTCATTACAAAGGGAGAATAGAGTCTTAAAATCATCAATTCAATTTTATGTAAAAAAAAGAAACTGAAAACCTCTAAGACCAAAAGCTGCCTATATCGTGGCAAAACATGGATCAAAATAAGAAATCCGCCAACTCAGTATCAATAACTTTATAAAATATTCGGTTTAGAAACGTATTTTCTTCGTGGGGAAAAAGAATTAGAATTTTTTTTAGATTTTTCAATACCAAAGAAATTAAAATTAATTTATTAATTTAATTGCCTAAAAATGTGCACTCAATTTGTGCAAATGCTTTCGAATATATCCAGAAAAAAGTACTCACTTTAAGAAGAAGACTGCACCTCCAAAAAGTGAAATGAACAAAATTAAAACAGATAAAATAACTGACAAAATTGTCAAAACTCTGGCAGTGTTTCTTCTGTCTTCGCTAAGTACAATGGGACTCTCGAAAATGCATGCACTTATAGCTCCATCATCACATCTATATAAATAGAATGCATATTACATTATTATTTATTTTGTTCACCTTTAATAAAACAAATTATACTTACACACATTCGTTTATAGAACTTCCTATCCTGCAAATTCCACATTCACCCTCACAAGGCGGTGGGCTGGTGCAGTTTTTACCACTCCATTCGCCGACACATACGCACAATGGATGCATAAAGTTGTCTAATTGGCAAATACCACTGTTTGCACAGTACCCCACACAGGGATTGTCATATTTCACTCGTTTCTAAAAATAAATTAAACAATTTACCACCACTCACCAAATAGAAAAGAAAATTAGCATACTTCACAAAATTCACCACTCCATTGTTCTGTACAATTACAAATTCCGACGTTACGAATAATATGGCATGTGCCACCGTTCTGACAATTAACGTCTGTGCAAGGAGTTCGAACTGGAACAATCGATTCATCACAAACTGGAAAAAATGTAAAATAAAAAAAGAGATATCAACTTTGTACACCAATGATTACATTCAGGAGGAAGAGAAGTTTGACATATATCAATTTCACAACGCTTTCCAATGTACCGTACAGTACATGTGCACACCAATTCTTCATGACGATTATCACACGTTCCTCCATTTAAACAAAAATCATTACAGGAATCAGTTTCACATTGTTTTCCCCAGTAACCCGGTTCACATTCACATTCTGGCCCAGCTATACCATTTGTACATTTGCCATGATTGTTACAAAACCCATCGCAAACACTGATTTCACATCGTTTTCCAAGATACCTAAATTGAAAAAGTGAGTATAAGTCTCAAAAAATGAAAACTACTATTTTTTATTTATTACTATATACTTGCAAAATATACTAGAGTTTTATTACGCTAATGGTAGAGAAATTTAAGGGAAAGAGGAAAGAAGAGGAAAAATAAAAATGATATATATAAAGTTAAATTAACAAGCTATAGACATGACTTGTTATGTATAAAAATTAAAAATATAAATGACTAACATGTTTATCTACTAAGAGATGTGCATAGTGATGAGTTCCATACTACAACATTTCGGATTGACTTAAAAGATGGTGAAAGGTTTTGCTGGAGGTCGCACGCTCAAGACCACTTTTAAAACGATTTCACTATTATTTTATTGCGTGGACAAAACAAGACCTCTCTCCAAAGCGCGAATTAAAGCGTAGCATGCGAATATTTACATGCCTATTGGACTAGAAAAACACCAACTCATTATATAAATATTCTGGACGCTCTAGATAAATTAATTTATGTAGGAAAGTTAATAGAGACGAGATGTGTTCCTAACGCGTGGCCTAATAAGGAGCGGACATAAGGCTAGATGTGAACATTTCGGAGTAAATGAAAAATGAAGCACATGGTACCTGAACTGGCTATAAAACTCCCCTATTAGGTTCGAATCGAATCGAAAGCTTTGTCTGTTACCACCCTTAGCGATTCGCAACTGTGATGGGGCTGAAACCCCGATTGACACGAATTTAATAGTCCCCTACATACTTTGAAATCTGACTAGAAATAATTTTTTCTAATATTGTTGCTAAAAAGTATAGCAAACTAATAAGACGGCAGTCGCTCGGTAGTAAAGGATAAGATTTTTTAGGAATAAGAATGATCAGACCTTGCTTCTATTGCATAGGAAGTTGTGATGTCGTAAAACAGTATTTGAATATATGGAAAGAAACAATTCATTTAAAATAGAACTAAGTGTGCATCCTCGTTGCTCTGAGTGTCCAAAGAATTCACTGTGAAAGCATCCAGACCACCGATGGAGGATATCCTTGTAGACATATATTTTTCTTTTACGAAAAGTAGTCCTATGAATACTGAATGCAACAAATCTGCCTTTCTTAATTTTAAAACTGCAAGTAAAAGTTTTTGGTTAGGCAGAGGTAAGCTTTCAAATGCATTTATTTTGCTTTCGCTGGTAAAATTCGAGCAGACTTTGCTTAATGTCACCAGCTCATAATTTTTGAATGATGGTGTAGGAAATATAAGACTCTGCTGCAGAAAAGAATACTATTACGACTATTTATAATAAAAATGTATAATTTATAGTTTGTTTATTTATTTTATTTATTTATTTACTTATTTTTTGTTTTGATTATTTGGTTTTTTGTTTTAGTTTGTTTAATTATTTTGCCATATAAAAAATAGAGATGAATGCAAAAATGGCTAAAAAAGTGTGAGAAAATGTTTGCAGCGCAAAATCTCTTTACGAGAGATCACAAATCCAAATCAAAGAGGATCACTAATACCATTTGCAAATTTGCACGGTATACTAAATTCTCAACTGGAAATTGGTTTCCCTAAAGGCAGGAAATCATTAATAGTATCTCGGATCAGCCATTAGACTCAACAGCTTCTATTTAAATACACACAATAATGGGAAACATTTATGACTTTAAGGAAATTACGAAAAATTAGTCGAATAAGAAAAAATAAAACATACCCATCTGGACAGTCACATTGCGTTGAACCAGTCACTGTTTCTCGGCAGACACCACCATTTTCACACGTGAGATTATCACAATGTTCGCATCTATCTCCTAAAAATCCTGGAGGACAAGAACATTTTTGAATACCACTTTCCAGTATTAAACATGAACCACCGTTATGACACCGACTCTGATTAAATAATATTAAATTACAACGTAATCAAATGCAACATGATAAAGTCTACCTGACAATCTGGTAATGAGGTCTCACATTTTTCTCCAGTCCAATTTGGAGGGCAAATACACATCATAGGGGGTGGTTGTTGTTTGTAGTCTTCTCCTGGGGTCAGTACAATTTTACAGAGTCCTCTGTTTTGACAGTATCTATGTAAATATTCATTTTTAATATTGATTGGATTCGGCACAAGAAACTATTTACCCCGAACATCGGTAATGTTCACACATTTCACCATCAAATTGAGGCGGACAAACACATTTTGGCATATTATCAATAATTTTACACTCTCCAGAATTGCATTTGAGTGGACAATGATTAGTCACAATTTCTGAACATTGATATTTCTGCAATAGAAAATATTAGTTTCGAATTTAAAAATGCTACTACATACATTGCCGATTTTTTTCATAACCATGTTGCTAGGACATGAGCATGAAAAACCTTGTGGTGTATCAGCTGAAAGCAAACAGATGGCATTTTGGTCCTGACAGGGATCTTTAATGCATGGGTTCGATACTGAAATAAACAAAAATAAAATGTATATATCTACCTATTTGTAAAAGAAATAAAACTACTGTTTCTATTTTGCTTAAGCGGATGTATTATGCCAATATCTGATGATCGGTATCCTTTTAATAAGTAGGTTCCATTATCGTTGCCAAATTTGTTCATTTTAATTATACTTTGGTCATAAAGTTTTATATATAGATAATCCTCAAACACATCAATTTTCTGAGGTTTTTCTGTTAAATAAAATTTCAACTAAAATATTATTTGAAGCAATAAATATTTTTAATACCATTATTTTCGAAACGTCTGACGACGTGCCTATCTCTACCGTTTAGCAAACAGGTTTCGATTGTGCCCTTACGATAATCTGCCCAATACAATCTTCCCGTAGGATAATCTATTGAAAGACTAATAGGCCATCCAACATCGATTTCCACCAAACTTTTCTTATTTCCTCCATCTAAAGATGCAACAAGTATACCATTTTCCAGGGTTGACCAAATCATAATGCGTGCTTCAGGTTCCAATACAATATCCATTGGATGCATCCCCGTAGATACTATACTCACGTATCTTGTACCATCGATATCCGTTGTTATGATTTTATTGTGCCGGGAATCTATTATGTACAACTTTGAAGTTATCCAGTCCACAGCCAATGATTTCGGATCATCCAAATTTGGAATCTAGAAGTAAAATACAACATTTATAACATTTCTGTCATATTAAGGAAATTTTATTTTTCCGTGAAAATTACACCAAATGTTAGACAAACATGTTGAAGTTTGGCTTAATTTTCTGCTTCTTTCGTTGGTAACTAGATACCACTTCCCAGCTAGGAACTGAGAAACTATTTATTTATTCCAACAACCAAAATTGTTGGAATGAACCTCCAAAACTAATATGTAGAATAATTAATTAAGAATAAAATCAAGGAGTAAATAAAGTTCACGGATGACATAAAACTTTTTTTTAAGGTATTGCCTTAGCTCAGGGGATAACCCTATGATGCAGACAGCACAGCTTAGGCGGAGGGAAATTAGGGCAGAGGATATTGGGAAATTTTAACCCGACAAATGCTGATTTGCAAAGTCTTCCTCAATTTTTGGCTGGTATGAAATTTTCAGTATGCAACATCCTAATGGCTTCGCAAATACAAATCTCATGGGTAGAATTGTCTCAATCACTGGTATCCAGATGAATCACCACGTTTTGTGCAGGATTCGAACCCACGCCTTCAGAGGAGAAAATCTGTAGACTTGCGCCTCAACCCACTCGGCCATTGGCATGAGTAATTAATGTAATATAAATATTTTTATGATATATTTGAGAACTAGGCATTCTACCACATCAACCACCAATAAAAATGTGAACAAAATTAAGTACATTTTGTTGAGTAATCGTGGAATCACTATTAAGGAAATTGCAAACTATTTTTTTTACAAAGAAAAGTTTTTATTTACCTTGTGAGTTTAATTTTATTAAGAAAATTCACAGGCCTTTAACTTTGAAACAAATGAAAATGGGCCTACCACTTTAGCGTTTTTTTTTCTTTATTCTCAGTAATGACGTGAGTGTGGAATTTAGTCAAAAGCTTTACTAAGTGGAAAGTCTACACGTTTTTTTAAGTTTCATGGTAACATCGGACCTAAATTCAAAGAAATTTTGTAGTAATAGATCTTCCTGGCACACAGCCTTGGTGATTGTTAAGCTTTTACAGTGCTTAGGTAGGTGAGAATAAACAATTGATTAGGAATTGGTTTATAATTAGATGTTTCGCTTTTAGACTTTTTTCGTGAATAGATATTATATATAATGGCAACAAAATCTATCACACAGGTCTAGATATAAAAATAATCTACTCAGAAGAAATATACTTTTAACTACAAGCAGATGTAATCGACTCTATTGTCTCTAATTTCAAATTGTATTGTTTATTGCTTTAACCACATTTTGAGCAGCAATTTACAAGCTATTTATCTGCACAAGTCCATTTGGTGACGGACAATAGGAATGGTACATTTAGCTACGGTTTAAGCTTTAGTTGTAAGATCTTATTATTATTTAATGTAAAATTCCTTTCAGAATAAAAATCGTGAAATATTAATTTGAAGAGCTACTATGAATTGTTCACTTCACTTCTAACAAGGATTCATTCATGACTGCGCCCCAAATATGCCTTCTAACGTTTAACTTCAATACTCTACCAATAAAGCAAAACTAAAAACCCCATATGTTTTCAACATAAGGTGCCAAATGCTATTGCATTTAAGGCCAAAACTCACTGGCGGCATCGCCACCGGCACTGGCATCGATGCCTGTCAAAATAAAATAAACGTGTGGCAATGCTGTAAAACTCAATGGCGGCATGGCATCGAAATGCGACGCTGATGCCGATGCCTCTATTAATTCGTGCCACTATTGAGTTTTACAGGACATTGATGTTGCTGTCTATTCCGATGCCGATGCTATTGGGTTTCGGCCTTTACCAAGATGCTTTGAAAAATAACGCACCGTTAAAAACCATTAGAGAGAAGAAAATCTGCAGACGTACGCCTCCACCAACTCGGCCACCGACGAGTATTTAATTTTATTAAAATATGTTTAAAAATTTAAATACGTTTGACTTCTTTTCAATCAAATAATATACCCAGATAAAAAGAGAATTAAATCGGATCGATATGAAAAATAAATCGTATGTTAAAAGATAACGGTACTTACATCAAATGCTGTTAGTTCTTTGAGTTCTTTTGTTTCTTGCAGTTCACGTTTCGTTCTAGGTTCAAATTTCGCTTCACTTAGTGTATCAATTTTCATAGTATGAATTTTGTTATGGTGGGAATCAATCCAAAAGAGCAATGTTTCTGTCGGACGAATTAGTACATCAAATACATCTATCTTCAAGCTTCCAGTTTGCACAAATCCCATAACCGTAGTTGTATCAAGCTTCTGAGGCAAAATAAATCTGAATTCTTGTTCAGATGCCAAAAGAAGTATTTGTTCTTGACCTGAAAAGAAATATTCTCGTATAAAAGAGCACATTAAAGATTAGAATTACCTGTAGCTAAGCAGGTATCATTTTTCTTGTTTCCTTTTTGAAAACCTTCAGCACATTTACAATTATAGTGTCCAGCTTTCTTTTCAATACAAATTTGGGAACAAGTTCCAAAACCGCACACAGGTGGTTGGCAGTTCATTTCATCAGAACCATCAATACAGTTATACTGTCCGTCGCACCGTAGTTTTTTTGAAATGCACATGTCATTTTCACATTGGAATTGATCATGTCTACACTTAGGTAAAGATTCACAAACTTCTTGACTCTCATCTGCGTTGTCGCTGCAATCATTAACTCCATCACAAAGAGCAGATTTTCTAATACACTTTAAGTTTGGACATCTAAAATAGAAATTTTTACTAAAACGATTCTTAAATTACTAATAGCTGTACTGTACTTAAATGCATTTGCGTGGCACGGCAACTGTGCACAAACTTCAATACTTTCATCGGAACCATCCACGCAATCGGACCATCCATCGCAACGCCATTTATTTAATATGCACTTCCCATTACCACAAACGAAGTGATCCGCTGGACACGTACAGTTAAATTCATCAGAACCATCTGCACAATCGTCATCGCCATCACACTTGTACTGTCTGCAAAGGAAAACATATATATATTAGTCATTTCCTCTTCCATTTATTTCAAATATTACTTGTTTATGCAAGTACTTAGAGTGGCACACTTAAATTCATGCTCTTTGCAAGTGATATTGCAATTTTGTTCATCACTACCATCTTCACAATGAACTTCTCCATCGCAGTGTTGATCATATCGCAAACATTTCCCAGATTTACACCTTTAAATAAGAGCACATTTAAGGATAGTTATTTACGCCAAAAGTGATTCAGAAAGAATAGTTGTCGCAATACCTAAATTCGCTTTCGGAACACTCCCTCGGAGGACAGTTCACTTCATCACTTCCATCACCGCAATCATTTTCATAGTCACAATACCACCGACCAGGAATGCATTTCGAGTTATTACATCTAGAAATCACGATAAATAAAAAGATACCACCAACCCAACGTGTAATATAAATAGTATTACTTAAAGTACGTTGGTTCACAAGTATTTTCTTTGGCCGAGTAACATGAATGCGGTTCATCTTCTGCATTCGGACAATCTTCTTCGCCATCACATCGCCATGACATAGGGATACACCTCCCAGATTGGCATCTTGGAAAGAAACATATTAACTGTGCAATAAAAATATATTAAATTCACTCACCTAAATTCCTTTGCGGGACACACTCGTTTATCACAATCTGTCTCGTCTGATTTATCAGTACAATCATCATCTCCATCACAGACCCACACCGAGGGAATACATTTGCCATTTCCACACTGGAACTGAGTCTTCTGACAAACTACAGGCTTACATTCATTTTCATCTTCACCATTTGGACAATCTACAACGCCATCACATTGCTTGTTTCCATCAACACAGAACGCCGTTTTGTTCTCAGAACTACTACACTTAAACTGATTATTAAAGCAAGTAAATTTATCACACATTTGTTCGTCGGAATTATCACCACAGGTGTTCTTTCCATCACAGATAAAAGAGGGATGAATGCACTTTTTGTTGGCACACTGGTATTGCCCGGGCTCACAGAAAAAATCAGGACAATTATCAGGCTCATCACTGCCATCTCCACAGTCGTCTTGAGTATCACATTTCCAATAAAATGGAATGCATTTAAAAGTTTTGGCACATTCAAAATGAGCAGCAGTACAGTTCGCTTTACAAGATTTCTGATCAGCCTCAAGAATAAAATTGTTCGGACACATGCATTTATAGAATGGTGGATCAGGCGACAACAAGCATAGTGTTGAGCAATTAGCAGTTGCGCAAGGATTTCCGTCTTCTGGCATTTGTTGTCTGTAAGGATGGTATATTCGCAAATCCATGGGACGATGTATAGTAGTGATGAGAGTAGAACAATTCTGACCGTTATATTTATTACAATATTCTATGGACTTTGTTTCCCAATCAGACCAATAGATTTTGTCCTCCCATACAGCAATAGCGAATATATGATGCAAATTTAAGGAAGGATTTGTATTTCTGCTAAGCAAAATCCGGTGATTTTTACCGTCTAAATCACTGACTGCAATGAAATCTTCTCTTGCATCACCCCAAAATAGCTCGTTAGTTTCAAAACTAATGGTTAACGCGTTTGGCCAGCCAAGATTATCTTGAATGATGATTTGCTGATTAGATCCATCCATGCCTGCTTTGCCAATATATGGCATATCTCCCCAGTCTGACCAGTAAATGTTTCTATTAAATGGATCCAAAGCAATGGCTCTTGGTTCTCTCAAATTCTTGCTAATTAATACCTTCCTATATTTTCCATCTAATTTCGATACTTCGATTGTATCTAAGCCTTTGTCACACCAATATAAATTTCCACCTACCCAATCTATAGCTAAGCCGTCGGGATTCTTTAGCATGGCTTGATGAATGGTTACGGCCTTTTCATCACCGGGACAATTTCGTTTTATCATGCTTACCGTTGAGGTAACATCGGACCAATACAAACATTTCGTAGTCCATTCGAAATCCAAAGCAACAGCGTTTGAAAGCTGATGAACGACTATCGATCCATTTCCATTTAAATTAACTTGCCGAATATAATAACGATTCGAAAAGATTAGCTTGGCTGTTTCATTACTAATCGCCTTACATATGTGCTTGTCGAACTTCAACTCAAATCCATCTATGCACGAACAATGATATGAACCGACAGTGTTGATGCATGTTTGCGTACAAGGTCTTATTTCGGTGCACTCATTGACATCCTCGCATAAATGTCGATTCAAGTGGTTCACTTTATATCCCTCGTGACAACTGCACTCATATCCAACAGGTCGATCTTCACATTTTTGCTCACAAAGATTGTTAATTGCACATTCATTAACACCACAAGCCTGTTCATCACTGTAATCCATACAATCATTTCTGCCATCACACAATTGTGAAGAATGTACACAAGCACCAGTACCACATCTAAAGTACTCCGGGCCTGCGCATATCTTGGTAGAGTTTTTGCATATCTCCGGGTCTTCATCTGAATTATCACCACAGTCATTTTTCAAATCACAAGTAGCATTCAACAGAATGCAACCTAAATTACGGCATCGAAACTCGTCTGAAGTACAAGGAGGATGCGCCCATATTGAAGGAACACAATCCGGATACTCATCGTCCCCTTGTTGACAGTCATGATCTCCATCGCAGACAAACTGGGGTTCAATGCATTCACCGTTTGAACACAGGAAATTAGGCGGTGGACAATTGTATAAATGATTAACAGAAACGATAGCACAGTCATCCGGCTCGTCTTCCCTATCTAAGCAGTCGGCTTCTCCATCGCAGACCCATTTTTGTGGAATACATCGGCCAGATGCATTACATTTAAACATAAGAGGAGAGCACTCTCTTTGGGTACACTGTTCTCCTTCATCGGTTCCATCCTGGCAATCTACAGTGCCATCGCATTGCCAACTACTAGGAATACAACCGTTGTCACATTTAAATTCGTTCGTCTTGCATTGAGTATTGCAATTTATTTCATCCGAACTTAATGAATGAGCTGTACCATCATTGCAGTCATCTTCACTGTCACATCGCCATTTTTCATTTATGCAGTGACCGTTACCACATCTAAATTGGCCAGGACCACAAACAGGCCTTGTTACATTTTCACAATTAGTTTCGTCACTTCCATCCCAGCAATCATCTTCTCCATCACATCTCCAAGATTGCATATAACATGCCGTAGTATTTTCACAATGAATGAATAAAGCATCGCCGTGAGTACATTCTCGGAATGGACAGTGCATTTCGTCTGAAACGTCTTTACAATCAGGGACGTTGTCGCACCTGAAAACAATTTAAATTATAATAAAAAGTATTTTTTGGTAACAAAATGCAAAATTTGCGAGAAAATTGAAAATAATTTAGTTTTTTTTATGTACAACCGCTTTAATATTTTCAGTTTACTTCACGTTTACAATATGTCAAATAATTTTTCAAAAGAAAAATCAATATTCACTAGAAAGACAAATAATCTGAACTTGAACCACTTAAGCTCTAGCTAAGCTAAGCTAAGACGACATTTGGATAAAGTAAAAAGATGGTGTTTATAGGGATTAAAGGCGCTTTTGCAACATACCCACATGTGCTTTAGAATCTCTTCTAGGGCTGACACCGCTCGATCTATTTGTCAAGAAGATAACGGTGAGGGCGGAACTCAGGATGTAGAGGAACGACACATGGTACTCGCCAGGGACTGAGTGTGGGCAATGGAGAATCTTAGCGGCACAGAGAGACAATGCGTAGTCTCGTCAGGGATTGAGTATGGGCATAGGAGAATTCTGAATCAAGTAAATGAGAGGCCCAAAAACAGGACCAGGAGGATCAGAAAACCAAAAGGTTTCACAAGACTCATCAGAGTTGTAATGTAGGCACTTGTTTTATGGCATCTTAAAACATTCAGAAGATTAGTTTCATAAGCATATCTTGAGAACAAGGTTTATATTCCCGGTAGCGCAAATATTATTATGTCCAATCCTAAAATTTCAAATATGAATTCAATTGATTATGAGCGAAGAATATTAGCTGTTTAAAGTATATGAAATAAAGATTAGGAGTAATTAGTAACAGTTTCATAGATTTTATAATTGTTTTACATTTTGCTAGGAAGAAAGATGGATAATGGAAAGGATTATTAATGTAAAGATGTAATGTAATTAATGTAAAGATGTAGCTTTTGTAACGAATATTAGGAAACAATCAGCTCCTAACTGTCATTTGCGCCATCTCCAATCTCAAACAATAAATAGAGCCAACGAATGTGGAAGAGGGCTTCCTCTAAAAGAAGAACCTATGGGCATGGGTCGCCTCTCTCTTTCTTTTTCCGGTCGAGTGGCAAAGTGAGAAGACACACTAGAAAATTTTAAAAGCAGTATTCTTAAAAAAAAAGTAATAAAAAACTTAAACTTAATTTGGACTCAACAAACAAAAAACAAAAAACGAAACTAAACAAATTGTCAACTCGTACAAAACAAAAATACGTAAAAGGGGGAAACAAATATCTCCAGGAGCCATCGTAGGACCAAAATCACAGCACCCAGGCCTGGGAAACTTAGATAAGTATTTAAAATTAGGCATTATTGTAGAATAAGGAAATAAAAGTGAAATATTATGCAAATGAATTTGTGAGGTATACTTCGCCCATTCCCTTGCAAAAAATATTAAAACCTAAATGCATTTAGCAGCACCCCTAGACACGCCAGCTATTTGCAGAGTCACTCCCACAGAAAGGACCAGCAGGAATATTTTTATATTCATGGACTGTGTAGCGGGTACAAGAACCTTCTCTGAACACCAGATCTGTCTTGTTATGTTAGCCTGAGGAGAAATGTCTCGAATTACTTGGGCAAAAAAGCTGACTCTGGTTCGTTTGAATCACCTAAGTGAAGGGCTGATACTTTAATAAAACAGGGGGCCCAGAAACATATTCCACCATTGGATCTGATCAAGAAATGATCATAAAAGAGCAATAAACTCGTCTCCTTTTTTCAGCATTACCGAGCACCACTTTGGCCCGGATCTTGCCGGGCTAAAAGGTACAGCAAAGGGGTTAAATTTCAAACATTTTTTAAAGTTACCAATAAACAAATATCTAAAAAAACAAAAGGTAAACATTCAGTACGATCTTACTTACCTGAAAGAATTCGAAATACATTCTCCATCTTTACATTTAAATTTGCCTTCTCCACAGTCACAAACACTTTCATCAGATCCATCTCCACAATTTTGTATACCGTCGCATGTTTGATTTGAAGGGATACATCTATGATTTTCACACATAAAGAAGTCAGATGGACATTTTCGAACTAAGCAATAGCTTTTCTTTTCATCAGATTCATCTATACAATGCGGCACATTATCACATGTTAATTGATAAGGAATACATTCTGAAGATCCACAAAGAAAAAAGCCAGGTTGACATTTATTGCCCGGTTGTTGAATACAACGATACCCATCCGGGGCTAAAATTCCACGAGTACATTCACATATTACCTGGCCCTTCACATCTAACGTGCAGACATCTTCACATCCACCATTTAGTATGTCACATTTATTAGAATTGCAATTCTGAGTTAAGTTTTGCACAGCCACTATGCCCATCGGCCTTCCAATTTCTTTCCTTAAGAAAACTACATCTGCTCCGGAGTATTTATTGGCGCGAACAACTGCATGCAGCACCCAATCTGTCCAAAACAACAGATCACCATAAATTGCCATCGCAAATGGATGTTTAGGTGTAGAATGTGCAAGAACGATGCGATGCGTTCCATCGTAGTCACATCGCTCAATTTTGTCCAAACGAGCATCGGCCCAATACAATTTGTGCTCTGTGTAATCTAACGCAAGTGCATTAGGCATACGAATGTCGGTGTTTATAATACTTTCTAGTCCAAAGCCAGAAACATAGGCACGTTGTATCGAAGCAGCTTGTGTATTCCAATTGGCCCAGTAGACTGTTGCGATGCAAGGTTCTACAACAATGCCTCTTGGCTTGTCATGGGAATTTAATTTCAAGACCTGCTGGACAAGATTTGTATTGTTATCAACGTTATTTGTTATTAAATCTAAGTTTATGGAACGTATTGACGCCTCACTGTTCGAAGTCCAGTAGAGTTGATTATTTAGAGGATCAAAAGTAAGACCTTCCACCGTTACTTGTCCGTTAACAATTGTAGTAAAGTTGGTTCCATTAAAATACACCCAGCCAATAGAACTGAGGTGAATATCAGAGTAAAATATGCGTTGCTTCTCGTAGTCGTAACTTAAGCCAATAACATTCTTCAAGTAAGTAGCATTCTGAATGCGTTCAATAGGGCCATTCATGTTGAGG
>QYTT01078162.1:0-13917 GCA_006980735.1 Dasypogon diadema | reverse complement strand
TCTCAAATTTCACGCTTAAATCTCTGATGTGACTAATTAGGTTTTTTATGCCTGTAGTGTCGGTTAGACCATGAAGATAAAACGGCAGCTGCGTATAAACTAATGGTAAACTTTTTGGAATTTTCAAGTCGAATTCATTTGGGGAATGGTACCACTGTCTTGGTTCTGGCCTCAGTTTTCCCTGCAATCCAAGTTTTCGTATTAGTGTGAAAAAAAAATTAGAAAATGTAGTTACCTGTGAAGCACCATATGCGAAAACATCATTTGTCGCCCAAGCAGACAAATAGTTATAAAATGCCTTTGGATTGATAATGCCTTCTGAATCAACTAGACGGTTTTGAAGAACCAAACTTTTATCTATTGGATTATCCACGTATCCAGTTTGGACAAGAAGTTTGTACGCTAGAATTGCATCGCTGCTTGCATTTGAATACCATCGCTCCTGAGTTATTTTTCCTTCCTTATATTCTTTATCGAATGTTTTCTGTAAATTTATCAGCCAATCCCTAAATAAAGTCAACCAGAATTCGGGTAAGCCTCCGTTATCGTTCTTGATAACGTGAGGCACCCGCACAAAAGCCTCATGGTATTCATGAAGTAACTTTTGGTTTGTTGGATACTCAAAATTGCCTTGTGTGACCGCAAACATGTTGTAAAATCCGAACATAGATGTTTGTGCACTCAGGAATTTATATTCGTTAGTATCTTTTGGAACTAAATCAATTAGATCCAGGCCATCTTGAAGCTTCATCGATGAAATCAAGCTGAATATAATGGCGCTGATGAATACAATTACTGTAAAGAATTTTACAGAGCTTTTCATCAGAAATGGAGTGTAGTATTTGTAGGCGAACTTTGACAAAGAAAAGCCAAGAAATTTTTTCTCAGAGCAAGAAAGTAGAGCTTCTTCTTGCTTTAAATTCGCATGCGAGTGTGCGGAAGAAGTACTTTCCATTTTGTTGTTGTTACTAGCTGAGCCCACACAACTTTTTCCTTTCCAAGTTGAAAAACAACAACAGAACAGATCTGGTCTTCCAGATGAGCGTCTTCGTAGATCCAAAGAAATCATGGCCGGAAAAACCAAGAGTGCGGCTGCAAGATTGAAACACATAACCACTGCAGCTTGCAAACAAAATACTTTCAGAGCAGGTACAGATATAAAAACAGCGGCGAAAAAAGATCCAGCTGTTGTAACAGCACTAAATAAGATACTTGGTCCAACTTTTTTTAAAATATGCTTTGTTTCTTCCGTTTTCTCACTCTCAGCATAGGCAGCTGTTAGCATAAAAATATGATCAACTCCAAGTCCAAGTGCTAAGAACGGTACCACTTGTGTAGTTGCTGCGTTGAAAACTATCCCGAGTAAAGCGCAGAGTCCCAGGCCTGCTGCTGTAGACATTCCTATTAAAAGTACCCCAGCTATACCTACGCTGCTTTGACCTTTTACGGGCTCCTTCCATCGTATCAGGGTAATAAACGCATAAATAACAGTAGCACCTACACCAATTGCTATGCTTATCGGACTGGGATTAGAGAACTTTGCAAGTATGTCATCTAGAGATGCAGATGAAAATACAAAGATATCATAGGACTGGCCTATTCGCGAAGATTCAAGCAGATTGTTCACTTCGGTGGAAAATTTCTTCTGCCATGCATTTAAAATTTCAGCAGCCTTCTCTTGCGTCCATCCGATGTGATGCACCTTGTACTGATCATGCCACGAATCATACATTTCTTTTTCGGTCATTAGTTGAACGACTGTCTGTAGACCTTTTGCCTTTTTTAGATGGCCCGTTCGGTTTCTAATTACACCACCGACTATAAGCTCCTCGGGCCAATGCATGTATTTCGCTGCATATCCATAACAACCGCCAGTTAAAATTGCACCAATATCCGGCGGTTGTGGGTTGTTTTTGTTTGGCGATGTCTCAGGACACATTGGATCTTGTGGATTTAAACAAGGTTTTTCTGTGTAACCAGTGCTAATCGCTGCCCGTTTCATATACTGCTCGACAATATCGAAAGGGAACTGATCTTTAAGTTTCTTTTTCATAGACTGTAGGATGTCTTGTGGATTTAAAGATGTCCATTGAACCTTTTGTTCCATTCCTCTGTAGTGATTGAAACCAAATATAAGTGAGAAATTTTGCAAATATAGAAAATCTTACGGAATATGCACCGGAAATTCTGGTCCTAGAAGTTTACTGCCCTCCCAAAAACAATCTAGAGGTGTTATGATGGAACAAGGAATTATATGATCAAATATCTGCTCCACGAAATGTTCTTCAAATGTTGGTATGGTCGGAACATTACACATGTCCCGTAAACTCCACGTTGTGTCGAACATTTGAACAGTGACTGAAGTTGCTTTTTTCAGGACTTCTAAATGCGTGAGTAATGCCTGGGGGTGTAGTACTGATGCGTCAGGGTCGTGAGCTGTTTGTATAACTAACTGATGTGTTGATGACTCCACTTCTCCTATTGATTTTTGTGTATAAACTAATTCTTTTTCTAAACGCCCACCTTCTGAAATGGAAAAAGCAGTTAATTATGAGAAAATTTCAGTTGCGGATTGTTACCTTGTATCCACAGTTGATGGACTTTCGAATGTATTTGAGCACTTTTCAGGCCAACGCAAAAAGTGCTTAGTACCAGTATTGCAACAAAAAGGACTTTGCCCGCGTGTTTTTGCACCGAGCATCCTAGCAATTGCAGATGTGACTGAAATACTGAACGGAGGTATACTGCTGTTCGATTTCCTCTAGCTTTACCCTGAAATTTTATGAAATTTAAAGGTTATGATTTGTTAATTTCTCTTGGAATTAATTTTTGGAAATTCATACAAGACTGACTCAATAAGTAATGAATTCTTAGCTTGTCTTCTTCACGTTATGTACTCATTAGAATTGGGAAGGATTTCTTCTGTATTCAAATAGATCATAAAATTTGATATCCGTTATTTTCATACAATACCTAATCTTCTATTTCTAATTATTTAAGACCTTGACGTATTTTCCTTGATGATGTTGTCTTTTAAAATTTGAACGTAAAGTTAAAATATCAATTTTCAATCAATATTTATCGCTTTAATAATTGACAATAATATTCACGTAATTATGCTGTTCGAATTGTATTGAGATCAATCAGGATATTTCCACTTAGCCACCTCTTCCAGTGCAAGCATTTTATATTGAACATTAATCCGAAATTTTCAAGTCATGTAATGAGCAGCAAAAGCTCAGATTTTTGGCAAAAAAAAATTTCTGTTCAAAAAATTTGTATCCCAACGCGTTGCATGACTTACTTCTGTCCGCTACAACGTAACGATCTTTTGTAAGGCTGCAATAAATGTTGCCTAACAGTATTTAAACGATCAAAATTTATAACTGAAAATTTCTAAATGTGGGTAGATAGCAAAATAACAGTTTTATATGAACTTGAATGTTACCACATCCTGTAGGTATCAGTAATAATATGTTTTATGTAATAAAACTTATCGGCTTTTATTGCTATTCTGCCGTTCAATAATAATGAAGTCCCTTTTTTGTCATGCCAAGCGCTTCTAATTGCCCGATTTTTTGTTCGTAGATTCGATATACTCATCAAACTCAGGTAAAAGAAAAGTAAAACGGCAAATCAAAGCGGAAGAAAGTTTTAAGAAGGCTTCAGAATGAGGGAAAAACAAAGTGATGGAGTCACAGGCCCAGAAGAAGATATCGAAAACAACGACTTCATTGAAAGACGTGCACGCGTAGTGCACACTGACACAGTGTGCGCACCTTGCTTCAAGGGACTACATCTTTTCATAGAATGAAAATTGAATACTCGGAATCGACCCGATGTCTCAATTTTCTTTGGTACGGAAGAGAAGATCAAAGAAGGCACAAGGAACGAAGGTTTGTATGGTCCCAAACTCCCAACCGACTCGTACAGTTGAAACGGGACAAAAAATGATCTTACCACGCTACGGCTATTATTGCCTGTGCCTGTGTGGGTCTTCTCAACGTATTATCATAGCAGCAGCTGCAATGCGCTGATCTACCGAAGAATAAATTTTTCGATGTTGGTGGCCAGCAACCAATAAATTCTTTCTTCGGAAATATTTTTTTTCTTGGTCGTATTTTGTTTTGTTGGTCCCCAGATATTTTTCAGCTAATCCAACCTACATTGACTTAGTTCAAGTGCTAAAGTGATTTTATTTTGTGTGTACTAAAATTCTGAGACCTGTCGACTAACTTCAGACTTTTACAACTCATCCTTACTTCTTGACATGATAATTAACAACTCCTGACTTTAATATTTACAACTATGCCATCTTTCAACAAATAATGCCTAGGGATTTCTCAGGTATATTGAGGAGATCTTGATCTTTT
Source organism: Dasypogon diadema (assembly GCA_006980735.1). Taxonomy (NCBI): domain Eukaryota; kingdom Metazoa; phylum Arthropoda; class Insecta; order Diptera; family Asilidae; genus Dasypogon; species Dasypogon diadema. The sequence continues at coordinate 9,544 of QYTT01078162.1, read as the reverse complement.
CATGAATTCCGAGAAAGAATTTTCGCATACACCTTGAAATTTGTTTCTTTGAATTATTATTCTTTGAGATCAGACCCAGAAGTTAGGCCTTCAATTTGAGTTAATGACTTTATTACGGAAGTTGCGGAATATTTTTGGTAATTTTAGAACGATTTCAGGCAATAATTCCAATTTGGGATAAAAAAAATTTGATAATTTCTATCATTTGTGGAATGCTTCTCGCATTTCCTGTTAAATATCCAGAGTAGGACTTATTAGGGCACTCACTGGCATGTTTCAACGTGAATCATAAGCAATCACAATTCTTGATAAATAAACGGTTTAATGATTGTTATTTAAGTGCATTGTATAGCTCTTATAATCCAATTCGAAACTCCATTTTTATCATTATAGAAGGAATTGGTAAACAGTCCCTTGGACCTTATAGTCCTGTTCAGTAGTCTTGCTGCTTTACTCATTAAGTGGAATTATTCATTTCTATTAGCTATAATTTTTCGTTTAACCTCAATTTTCATTTTACAATTTTTTTTTTCGGAATAACTTCATCTCATCTTTGCTCTGCCTTGCAGATATAGCTTTGAATCTTTTGAGAAGGCACATATTGTGTTTTGCACACATTAAACGCAGAGGTCGGGAAACGGTAATTCACGTGCAAAAGCACGTAAGTGTAAAGATGTGGGAAATTACTTTGTACCAATTATTGCAATTTGTTATCGATTGAACACGTTACTAGAATTTGGTGTTAATTATTTCTTACCCATTTTTTTCAATTGGGTGCACCAAACGGATTTTTTTCTTTACTTTCTGTTATATCCTAGAAAATTAGTTAAAATTTATTTGAAATTTAAAAATGAGTGTGTATGAGACAAAAAGAATTTTTATATAGAATTTAACTCGAGAAACCAGCCCATCGAAATTATGATATTTATCAGTGTTAATAGTGAGTATCATGAGGGGCTGCAAAATATGTACGTGACCCGAGCAAAGTCTATGTCTAACAATGACGTTACCCCTTTCAGAATCTTGGCATATCTCCCTCCATATATGATCAAATTGATCCTTTCAAGAATCAGGTTCTCGCCGCCGCACTAAAGGAGAAATCGTCACGTTTTCGGAAATATGAGTTCAGCAGATTGATTATTAGGACGTAAGCTGATCTGATCCGATTTGCCTACGTACTCCTATTTATAAAAGTCCTCTTTAAGGGCGAAATGTTAAAAAATATTTTAGCGAAGGTTTTTAGTTACTAAAGAAAAAAATAAAATCCAAAATTAGTACATCCTTAGCCTTATCATGAATTGGTTTGAATAAGCTTCAAAAGACATAGTTGTGATTGAGGAAACTCATCAATTTCTTGTCAACTGGAGCTAATTTTTCTGATGAATACTAAGAGTAAATTTATAGTAAAAAATTTTACTCCACAACAGTTAATGAATACTCTGAACTTAGAGTATTCATAAAACACAAAACTTAAGTTCGGAGTAATTTTTTTTTGTACGCAGAACTTACTCCACAATTTTGATAGAGTAATTTTTGACAATCAACTAATAAGAAAGTTGGGTTGGAAGAAAGTTATGTGGGATTATGTTTGTTGACGCATAGAAGTGATTTTAATAATATAATGCTTCACCTATTTGATGTCTCTTTTTTACTCCAAACGTTATGCCACTTGTTTTGTGAGAATTAAAAGTTTATCCCCAGATTTACTCTATTTCTTGAATTCGGAGTATTCATGAAGCACACCTATTAGTCGGATTAATTTAATGCTTATTTCTCAAAGTTGGATAGAAAACGTTTTCATTTCTTGAGATACCATGAGAATCCGATCGGAGAAGTTGCATTGTGTGGCTCTTCCACTTTGTTATCCCGAGTATTTTAATTCTCTAACTTTCTACTGGATAATTAATTATCTTACGAAAAACATAGAGCAATGTTGTATCGCAATTCCACGTATTTAATTCTTAGGTCGCACTATTTAATATTTTGCTGGAATAATTGCTTTTGTTAGCAACCACTTGTTACAAATAATGTTTTAGTTATTAAACTACCATTTAACCCTTTTACCATTGAGTGTCTAAATGTGTCCCGATTATAGTACGATTTTTTATTAGGGTATCTTAAGTCTAGACAGAATATGAGAAATCTGATTACTTTTGATTTTTGGTATACTATTGTGTATTATACAAAGGTTTACTTTACTTACTTGAAAGTCATATAAATATTTATAATAACAAAAAGACATTCTTTGATGTTATGGATAATTTGAAATGCATGATAAAAAGAATGCAAACGTCTTTCTCTTTGTATTTTTTTTATTATACACTAAAACAGTGCATTATATCTTATTTGCGAAATATCACGCAACGAAGTTTCGTCCAAAGCCTTGGTACTAAGTATTCGTAAATGATGTAAGAATTTCTTACGTGTAAACTAATTAGAATTTCTTACAGCAATCATCATTCGTATATTAAATTGATATTTTTTTATACTGTTGATATCTTTTGTTCGTAATGTCATTTTGACCTAAAAGATCTTTTATGACCGAACCTCTCTGATTAGATTGCTGTCATCCGTTGGAGATAGAGCGTTTCGTATAACCCTCTGCCCATTTGAAAACTGTACATAAATTTAATTGGTGAATATATATATAGTTGTTAACGTTAACGCCAGAAGCTTTATTAATATTTTTGAATTGCCTATGACAATTATTATTCTGCAGTTCACCAGTAATATTAAATAGTGATGGCAAGACTTGACTTAAAAATAATTGAATGTTATCTTCTAAAGGGATTGAAACAAAATTTATGAAATAATTTGGGCGGTTGATTGTTAAAACCGACCCCACATTAAATTTTCGCCTCAAACCATTAAGTATGCGTACATAGACAATTCCGTAAATCAAAATCCATAAAATTAAAAGCGCTATAATTCAAAATGATAATAAATTTTAGAAACAAGATATTGCATAACATAGTTGAAGGATACGGTAAATATTTTATACAAATTTATATTGACAGCAATTCCTTGAAGGCAGTTTTAATACATTTTTTTAAAAACTTCTTATTTTGAGATTTTAACAATATTTTTTTATGCTTTTAAGGATTTCTGTTTATAAGGGATTTTATTATTAGGGATTTGTTTTTAAGGCAAACTCAAAATTTTCAGCATTATGCACTCTGCGAATATGCAAATATCTAACACTTGAAAGAGTATAAATTTTCATATTATTAGTTAATACTTTTTTTTCCGTTTGTACTCTCGCATTAAACATACAGAGGAACTAACAAACTAATTTCGGCAGAATTAAAACATTTTAATAGTAGTCACAGATGTTACAATGCACATAGTCAGTCGTATGGATTCTGAAGTCTATTCCTACACAGTAAATAATTTTAATCTTCTTCAAAACACAATTAGATTTCTTGAGAAAACTAGAAAAATTTACTTACGTATCATTGTTTTTTTTTCATTTTAAGTGGATTTATATTTTTTTATTTAGTAGAAAAATTTCTGTAAAATAAAAATACCAATAATGATCTGAGTTACGTAGCTTTTGGTATTGAATTTAATAGCAAGCATTTGTAAACCGAAAGAAAAAAGTAACCAACACAAAACGGAAATTAAGTACAGACAACCCTAACTCCACCTATAAAGCGTTGAAACGATTAAATTATCAATGAAATTGTGTAAACAGCAAACTTCTGTAGTTTGATTAATGTCTTCATTTTCCTGCATAATAAATTTGACAGAAAACGAAATTTGAAAAAGTCAGCGATGAAATATACTCAATAAAAGCAGAGGCGATAAACAGCAAGACAACATCTCAAGTAATTCCGTTCGCAACTGAATTGAATAGCCGCAGTCAGTCACACAAACTGCCATGCTACATGGGAACATGGGAAGCAGCAACGATCGCAGCATCATAAAGCCTAGCGACTAGTGAGCGGAAAGAAAAACTCAGCGGGCACATAGAAGATAGAACCGACCAATAAAACAAGAAATTTTGGGTTTGGCCCTTGGCTAAAAGAGAAATTACAGAAAAAACCGTCATTTGCTACATGGGTGGTCTCTGCCAAATGTAAGGTAATCGCATCAATCATTCGAGATGTCTCAATTTATAGTTATCGGGCGCGCTCTAACGTCTCAATTTGGAAGCACTATCGGAGGCGGATGCTATTTTAACTCTGGATTGTAGGATTGTCTGGGAGCATTTAATTCGAGTACCTTATCGATTTGATCGAGTGCGACATGTGCGTCCACCCAACTCGTCCTTATGTACAGATCTGAGAATAATTTCTCGTCAACAACATCACCGTGTGTGTCTGGAACTCTGGGTAATGTATCCATTGTGGGTACAACCATTTTTTACAGAAGCTTTTTCAATTTCATTTTAAACATTTAATAAAGACATTATCACTGACACTGAATACCGCAAGTACACATTTTTCATTGCATATTATTTCACACAAAGCTCTAATTTATTTAATGAATCTTATTTGCATACAACACTGAAATTTCTCTGAATTTATTAACAATCCACTTGGGTTTTTTTGTAGACACTGAGCTAAAGCCGATCCACAGGGTACCGCAAGATCTTTCGGTTGTTCGTTATCAAAGGATTTAATGTGGCAAACTCACAAATTCTCATTTCACTTGCATTTATTCGTACATTTGGAAGTTTTCAGAATATCTTAACACACGCCGACTATCCGCGCTGATCCAAGTCTTACGTCTTCAAAGATCGATGTCAATCTGATCAGTTTGAGCAGTGGCACAGATACAGAAACCAGAAAATGCTGTGATCAGTGGACAACAAACACAGCCACATCGAAAGCACGGAGTTCTCTCTGGAAGAGATGGGAAAACAGAGTTGTTTGTAGCACTACCTGTAAACTGTAAACCATCCACAATTGATCGTGGCAGCCATTTTGTTCGGTAAGAGTGTAGATAGATTTGCGCTGGTGTAGTGCGTATGAAAATCATACAACTTCCATTGTTTATATGTGCTTAAAAAAAGTAAAATAACACGGAGACCTGGAGTTCCGATTTCGTAGCATAAAAAGCTACTGCTCTGACTACTTTGATTTTTGTGGTCTCATAACAGGGGAGCACAGTAAAGGCAGGAAAAATTTAACAGAGAAATCAATATTTAGTAAATAAAGTGAAGAAAAGTAGAGCTTTTGCGTGTGGTATATATCAAAAGTCGTTAAATATTGTTATAAACAGAACAATCTTATTCTTAATTTATAATTTTAATAGATTGGATACACTTAAGTAGAAAGTACACTTCCACTAAATTTGAAGTCGCCGATGTACATATTTATATAACTAATAATTTGGTAAGTGAACTTGCATATCTTCCTCCGCCTGAATGTAACGTATTTGTAGGAATTTAAATAAAAACACAATTAATCTTAATTAAAAAAAAACGAACAAATCAAGAGTAAAAAGAATTGAGCATATTGTGTGGTGATTATGAACAAAATATATATTTATTCATATTGATGAATATATGAATATGAATGAATATAGAAATATCTACACAAAATTTATTAGAGTGCACAAATTAAGAAGGTAATAAAACACAATATACGAGCAATATTTTAAAAATATTTCAAATTCAAAAGAAAGTTAGTAGCAATTGCGCCAATTGCCATTTAAGCTGAGCATCGAGAAAGATTATTTTAAGGACATTTATTAGTTATATTATCTATCTAGATTCCAGAATGTTACTTTAATTTCATATTCTTGTATTTATATTCTCTTCTCTTGATAAGATTTGCATGCACATAGTCATATGCAAAACCAATTTCTTATAAGTTAGTTTGTGGCAAAATTTTCAGCATCGACTGTAGATTGTTTTGATTTTTCAGATGAGTTCGTCGTTCGTCATCTTACTTACACACGTCTGTTTCAGCTCTCTTCAGTTTTACGGCAGAAATTTCCACTGAGTGAAGTACTTAAGTGTAGTTATCAGGGTAGAAACGGAGCAAAAAGTGTTCGAAAAACGCCACAAACTCATTCTAACCATAGTCGTAGCCCTCCAGAAACTTAACAATAAACCAACATGAGATGCATGAACACAAAGCGAGATTGTGGAATTAGGGGACCACCCACGTGTTTCCGCTACACAGAGCGCACACAGCACAAAGTTCATCGCTAGCGTAAAAGCATGATATGATGTGTAGAGAATGAAAAAAGCGGTTAATACTGCTACCACACGGTTAAGCAAATCGAACAAAAATCGCGCCTCCATTCACTATACGCGGCCCCAGTACAGAGATGTGCCAAATAAAGAAGGAAGAGCGGAGCCATAAATCGCAACAATTTTTGACTAAAGTTTCATCGTTCAAATGTGTATTGCAATAACTGCTATCATAGGTGCGACGTCCCTATTGTAAGCTGCCCAGCTATGCGGTTGGGATCGACTCGATTCTTTCCGCATGATAAGTCCATTCTAATGTCTTAATTAACTTCAAGGAGACTTTGAGGATTGCGACTCTAGAGGTAAAGCCAGGTAGGTATAATTTGTTTTGCTTCAGTACATCAGTAACTTCTTCGACGTCTGACGTCTCTCAATCATAAAAGTCCGCATGTCCGCATGCTGTGCAACCGCTGAGTATTTCTCTGTCCGCTCTGTTATTTTATTTTTGGAATTGGAAGTGAGACCACCTAGGAAGTCGAGATTTTTTATCCTCATTTCTCAGTGGTCTGTCATATGTTCATGATGATTGTATTTTTCCGGCTTAGTAACGTAAATTGAACTACATGCTTTACGGAGCTTAATGCGGACTGGTTAGTAGAGAAATGCAATGCACTTTTATGGGCTTTAAAATCCTCAATTAATACCTGTAATTAGGTGAATGTCGGATTCGGTTGCTGGCATTGCCAGAAGGCGCACATACTTATAATTTCGAGAGTAAACAGCTGCTGGTGAAATTAATGAAATTAATTTTAGCCGCAGAATTACTTCCCAGACGGAATTTTAATGCAAGTGAGCATTTTCTGGACGTATAATACCGGGTGTGGGAGTCAAGACAGTCGAAATTAACGTCTTAGTTATATGTATTTGTTCCATTACAAATTCAGATTTTTCATAGCTCTGGTTTGACTGAATTTATATTTTATTGAAACTACAACACATGAAAATATTTTCTCAACATTTTTAAGACTATTTTGGTTTAGTCCAAAAATTATACAATAAGCATTAACCGAAGGTAAAGAACTTTTCTGTCTGTTTGCAAATATTGCAGCTGAACCTTCTGATCAAAGTATAAATAATATCACATAAAAGCGTCACAGTAATTATCACAATTAAAATAATAAGGATGTCCTATGCTACGACCCCTCCATAGTAAGATATGAAGCTGTAGTAATTTCGTTCACATTCTCGTAGGAGATGTAGCCACTAATGAACACGGTAATGAAAAATTTAATCGAAGAGTAATAGAAGTAACTGGCATCAATGACATCGTAATGCAGAGGGTATTGTACCAGACAAATTTGCATTTCCTTGTTCATTCGTGTTTGTTATTTAATTTCGAGTGAAAGTTCAGGGATACTTATCAAAACAAACGAACCAAGTAGAATGGCAATAAAAATTGAGTAGTCAATTGAACCTTATCTTTACCCATAAATTATCTTCAACGAATCAATAAAAGAATAATGTACCAAAGAGTAATTCATGAATTTTCAATGACATTGTCAAAATTTCCCAGTAGGAAACCCAGCCATTGACGAACACAAATGGTAATATAAAGGGTAAGGTAACGGATACTGTTAATGCAGTATATTGTACCAGAGGAACTTGCGTTTTTTTGTTTGTTTATTTTTATTTCTTAATTCTGAGAGATAACTCTCGGATGCTTAATAGGGCAAAAGCTTAAAGTGAAATGGCAGCAAAAATTGAATACCAACTTTACGTAAACCCTTACATTTTCCTCAACGAATCAATGAAAGAATAATGTACAAAAGAGTAATGCATAAATTTCCATTTTAACACCCCTGTGTTAAAATTCACGAGCCCTACGAATGTATGGTAGTGTCCATATATGTTCATCGCTTTATTTTCTACTGGGCTATTGATGTTGGAAATGTACAGTAATGTAATGTACACTACTTTATCAATGAAATAATGAGCATATTTCTTACTGGATTGCTGTTGAAGTTTAGCAGCTCTTTATGTGTAACTTCTTCATGATTTCATCAATTATACTACTTTCTATCTTTGAAAGAACTCACCCTTTCTAGTAGAGCTCTATATTTTTGTACAGGTTCGACTTTTTATTTCTAGCAATAAATCTCGTTCCCGGATTTCAATACCACGGGTGTCTTCATCAGTAGGTCCTTTTTTAATACTTCAAGAAGTAGATGAGTTTCCTTGCTTGTAGCCATGAGTATTAATGGGTAGGTTTTTCCTGTTTATTACTGTTCAAGATCAAAATATTTAATTTAATTGCTAGTCCCAAAAGTTGAAAAATGAGTGATGATGATGGATGATTGATGAAATTTAAACCATATTGAAAAATAGGAGATTTATTTAACTGAATCTGTTTCAAAAGGGAAATACATACTTTTCTTCTTTTCTTATCCGGAAAATTTTAACCTACGTGATAGATCTTTTTTTTATTAATCGCAATTAAGAGATCTATATTGACATTTTTTTCTCTCCGTTCACGCAAAATTTAAAAAGTTTACTTTCTTTCATCCTTGAAATTTTCTAAGGACAGATTCTAATTAGTTACAAAGAAGAAAACTAGCTCTTTACGAATTACCTGCGCATGCTGTTAAACTCCACAGTAGCCGCCTTTTCAGATTCTCCATACCTACAAATCCCAACAGTAATAAAGTCTGAGTTTACGTAAGCAACGAGAAAAAACGACGTTAACAATTTCGAAAATAATATCAGAAAATTTAAGCGGCTTGATAGAATTACTTAGTCATGGTACACTGTACATCACCTTGAAGTAACCTCCTTTGATGTTTACCGCCAATACTTTCGCTTCAAGGTTCGGGCTACTGTCTTGATCGCAGCAGTTTTCTTGGCGGATCTTTGGTGCCATCAACACGCCGCACACACACCCAGAATTGTTTTTCAGTTTGCTCAGGTTTACTTTACTGGAGGACTGGAGACTTTATGGCTGAGTACGCGCTTATTATCCGAGTTATGTACATTTTCCTCGTTTCCCTATAAATTCGCAGAGCTTCTTGTGGAGTGGAGGATCCTCCTTACTCAAGATGCCACCGGGTTCTGTGAACCTCGTTTTATCACCGCCGGTATGACCTTCTTGGGAGGCAAGAGCAAGTCCCTGGCACAAGCGCAAGTACGTACTTGCCGGCCTATCTTCTCTCAGTAACTTAATTGATTTAAGAGTGTGAAATTTTTGTTGATTTTTGCGTAACAATGTCATCAGGCTGACCGCGTCCAGCCAGCTTATAGCCACTATCCATGCGCGAGTACGTTATAAATAAGTCGGGGCTGAGGTTCGTATAGACGCGCGATATATTTCATTCAACCTGTGTATCTCTTTAGAGTCGTTCTTTT
>QYTT01078161.1:0-20182 GCA_006980735.1 Dasypogon diadema | reverse complement strand
GCAAGAATTAAAATGATACATGCAAAATATTTTACCATGCAGAAATGGACATTTCTCTGTCTCTTCTGTTTAGCCCTTAAAAGTCACTGCAAAAACTGAAATCTTGAGTAGATCCATACTATGCAATAAATGGTTAAAATAATAGAGAAAATGAGAAAAAGTTCCAATAAATCCATGTATTGCATACTTATCGGTGGCAAACACCGCACTTAACACCGCACTTAACACCAAAGTTACCCAGGAACGCAACCCCAAAGTAATGAACACAACCCCAAACAGATGCGGATCAGTGTTGCCATTATAAAATTTCAAGAAAAGCTCGATGAAACTCCATATAAAAAAAGTGGCTGAAATACGGAACCGGGAGCTTTCTTTGTATAATTAATATATAGATTATTGTACTACATTACAATTCCCCATGTAATGGGAATGAGGTTTGATTATTCATTTTCCTGCAAAACCTAGAGTTTCCTCCATAGATGATTTTTGCTCTATTTCTCGAATACCCCGCTTAGATATTGGAGAAAATCATATCCAATCAAATAACTTAGAAAATCGAGTTTTAAACCATTGGTAGTCAGGTTTTGGCTATCATCTTAATTCTGCAATGGCTTTATTAAAAACCATTCCGGAAATTGACACTGGTTTTGCTCGATTTAAAGGCTTTTCATATTACAGACCATGTTATTTTGATCAGAAAACTAAAATTAACTTCTCGTCCTCGGTTCTTAAATTGATAGAATATCTTTTGTCAAATCCTTGACAGATTATTTAGGTTGATGAGAAAATTTCTGTTCCTGCATTTTCAAAAACTGTAGACCCTGAAGGTTAGATCTAGGGTCCTGTCTTTTTATTATTATTTTCTTCATATTCTGGATTTAGCAACTGTGGTGCATTTATTCGTCTACATGTGGACGATGTACAGATTTATTCTAGTAGACTAATTGGGTTAATAGAGGATTACATATGTCGGGTAAGACCACTATCGGAATAAGGGAATATGTACTCTTTTGTCATACGGCCAGTACATATACAACACTGGTCGTAATTTTTCTGTGTGCAAAATTTGTGTCAGATCCCTGTTAGTCTGTTGTCAGTGCAAAATAATAGGCGCACTGACAACAGGGTAAAAATATTTTATAGAGATCACATTGCGGTCAGAGCATCTTTGTCGATCTTAGAATAGTGAGCATAGAGTTCAGTGTAGGCATTTATATCAGCATTATCTTGTTCTGTATCCAATCTAAACCGCTGGGATATGCTAAATGCTAAAACAGAAAATTAAAAAATTTAAGTATATTTTGCCGCTTTTTCAAATTTTTAAATAAGAGTTATATTCTATTTTCTTAGTACTTATACGAAAATCTTTTGCGAGATATTTACTTGAGAGTAACACTTAACCCTCGATTTACACGGTAAATTGGCTCTGCAAAAGTCGTGTAAACTGACACTAATATTTGTACATTGTATTAAATTAAGCGATAAGTACAAATTGTAAATAAAATGATATGAAGTTATAAAAAAACTTACTGCGATCAAAATCGTTTGATGGCACAAATTTCTAATTGTTATAATTCCTAAAATAAACTTTGTTCTCATTTATTCAATCTTGTTAAAGCGAAAACGTTACGTGTAAAGTGAATTTTGTTGGATTTGGAGTACCGTGTTAAACCGAAGATGTGCAATCTGGATGCCGTCTAAATCGAGGGTTAAGTGCTCACTCTCAAGTAAATATCATGCAAAAGACCTCAATCACTTCGTATAAGGACCAAGAAACGTGATGTTGGGACTGGTGGGAGGTCAACTGTTAATCTACGAGTATAAAAGCAATCCATGGAAGTGAGTTTGATTTCTCCATATATTCTATTATTATTTTATATATATGAAGGCATTGATCCCAATTTGTTAGCTTCTCGTTTCTCGTTGTCATGGCCTTTTATAGATTTTTGAGATGTATCTTTAAAATAAATTTTTCAAATTTCTTTGAAGCTCACGTCAACGAGACAAAGGGGGGGAGTATGAGAAATGAATTTCGTTCATCTTGAAAATAGTGACAGCCGCATAGATACACGTGTACCTCTGGTCAAATGAAAAGTTATTCATATCCCATATAATCTTGGAGGCAAAAATTCGAAAACGTAAAAAATTGTAAAAGTTTTAATAATTCTTTAATTTCGAGCGATCGATGTAGAGGAGTGGTGGGAGGATTTAATTGATAGCGAATAGAGAATTCTCTATTGAATGACGTAAGCTCCAGAAAGTGTACAGAGAACAATTCACAGGAAGTTAAATGAAACAGGTACCCAAAAACACAAATCCCTTGCTTCGATGCCTAAACGAAATCCCCTTGGGTGGGGTATGTGGACAATTTTTTTAATGTATTCACTTCGAGGAATCATGTGGTATATAGAAAAAGATCAATAATTGGAATATCCTATAGTGTGGTGGACGTATCAATTGGTTCCACTGAAATTTTTTCCTTGCTTCAAAATTACGTTGACTTTTGATAAAGTGTGGGTGCCAGATTTACAAATAACAAAGCTTTTTAAATAGGGCTGGAGGGCTTTCTTAATTTGAACAAACTTGGTTGGATTTAGGAAGTGCTTCAGATATTATGTAATAAAAAATGTAATAAAAAATTATTTGCTCCAATCAGAGTGATAATTCGTATATATGTATGTTCATAGTTGGAACACATTTTACTTGACTTGTACCACCTCCTGGAGGTGTAAGCGGAATTGTAATCACTCACTCATCTACTATTTTACGTGTTTTTGTTGAGTCAAGTTTAATTATTTCGTAGAAATACCTGTCATCGCAACGTCGTAAACAAGTTACCACCAGGTATATTTCAGGAGCAAAGTTCTACGTGTGTCATAAAAGTTAGTTATTTTCCTTTCAGAAGGGGCAGTTTTTTTTGACATAGCAAATAATATAGTATACGGCACCCAGCATAATTTTTTCACTTATTGCAGGAATAAGACAAAATGATTAAGTGAAATTTGGAGTATCCATTTATTGTGTTTTTTTTTTAAATAGAAATAAAATTAGAGAAAGTTTCTGCTTCAAAGATAAACAAAAAGTTTCAGTAAAAAAAACAACCACTTCCTGCACATAACGAAAACTTTTGCATTATGTGTTCGAAGACTGGCAAAACATGTTGAAAAGTGGAACTATTTGCTCGCTTTGTAATGTTGTAGTTTCCTTTCTGTAAAAGAATGCTTTCATTAGGTTACATGTTATTTTTACTAAATGAGTTTTGAGTTCAGTTTACTACGACTGTATTTGTATTAGCGAACATTATCCATGTTTAAAGAGTGGTGAGAAGAATCATTGCTCCAGTCTTCTTTTAATCAAACATTTCGAAAGTTTAAGGGCTGCTTGCAGTTTTATGCTCTGCTAACGAAACGTGCGTTAAACTTAATGGAACTCTTTCTGCAAATAGTAAATCTTTGACCATCATTGATTTTTTTCCTTTCTTTAATTAGAGATCCATTCACGAAGGGTTGGGTGAAACTATATATCATGCTGTCCGGTGCAAAAAGAGAGAAAAGTGTGAAGTAAGACAATTTGTGTAAAATGGGAAATATTCAAATACTTGATGAAACTTTGTAATTGGAATTGTTCGTATTTTAAAAATTGTTAGGAAACGCGGTTGAATAATTAGTTTCTTTTGTCTCTCTATGGATTACAAATCTCTGCAAGTGCTTATGGAGTTATTCCTATTCAATATACTTCGTCTTCGATAATATTTTTAAAATCTTAAAGTTATAGTTTTTGTAGAAATAGATTTTTAGCCTAACGGGTTGAGACGAAACTATTTTCTCCCCTTTGGGTGGGAGTTCGATTCCTGAAGAGAGCACAATGATTTATTTAGGTAGCAGTGGTAGAAGTGGACTATAATGCTGTAGCCAGATTTTATACTAAAAAATTCTGGATTAACTTGTAACATTTGTCAGGTTAAAATAATTGCCAACGTCCTCTTCTCGAATTTTCGTTCTGTCTATGTGTTTTTTAGGATATTGCCTAAGCTCTATGATGCATACAGCACAGCTTACACGAAAATTATTAGTAGAGAGAAGATTTAGAATTGTTTATATAACCTGACAAATGTTGCAAGTTAATACACAATTTTTAAAATGTGATTTTACTGTATAACATCCCAGTGGTTTCGCAAGCGCAATTCTCGTCGGTAGAATTGCCTTAATCAGTAACCCACGCTCTGAGAGGAGTAATCCTGCAGGTTTGTGATTCAGTCAGCTCGACTACCGGCCTTCATGCATCATAGAGTTATCCCTTGAGCTCAGCCAACACCGTAAAAAAAGACTATCTATCAAAAATTTAAACATTTTTCACGGCGGGCGCCTTAGCAAAGTTTGAATAGCGGTCCTCTGTTTTTTTGTGTTTTTCTAGGCTAGATATCGTATGTTACACGATGTGAGTCATTTTGTTTAGTTTTAGATGAAAGTGTATAGATTCTATGGGCGACTTACGTTTGGGATTCGATACTAATTCGGGAACTAGTTTTCCTTTCCGAAGGCATCCAAAGAAGGTTTTCTTTCAAGCTTTTTAAAAAGCCCGGTCGAACCGTGGCCAAATTTGAAAAAATAGATATTGAGGTCTATGCTTATATATTGTCCACAGACTATGGGAGCTATCATTACCCGTGTATAGAATAGGACATCGAAAAATGATGCCGATATAGCGAAACATGATCGAATCGTCTCAAGCCAAAAATAAATCAAATACAATCATTGAAAGCAACCTTAACACTTCGACCGTAGTCGATATCCAACTCCAACCTAGAGAAGAGTATACTTCCAAAGGTTTCATCAGGTAAAACTAAGGCCGAACAAATTTCAGTCGCATATTTGCTGAAAGGATATTAGATCGGAAGAGCAAAGTCTACGAAGTACACCAAACATTAGCTTCACGTTATCACAGGATGTCATGCAAAACAATGGGCCCAATACTGATCCTTGTGGTACCCCCTGCGTCAGGCAAATATTTCGACTTGAACTCGCTGATTCCGTCCGAAGCGGGAATTCAGATCATTAATACGGCTGAAGAACTAAAGTGAAAAATTGTAGAAAACTTCTGAAGTAGAGGTTGTGGTTTACAGTGTCAAAAAGTTGTAGGGGAATCTAATAGCACCAGTGCGTTTAGTTTATCTCGACCTATGCCACTTCTAACATCTTTTGAAGCCTTTAAGATAAACATTTTGAAACTTTTGGAGAGTTGAAAGCTTGATTGCTAGCGGAAAAGTAATTTATTATTCCTCACATATTCAAGAATGTATTTGTAAATAGGTTTTTCTAATACTTTGGAAGGGTAACAGAGTATAAAAGACGCATTCCATTATCCAGGATTGAAATTACAAATTGGATTGTCGTTGCCATAAGCTCCATAACAAACGGGCTAGGAGATCAATGTTGAATTTTCTGATAAAATACTGACGGTTGGCATGTCTAATAGCATTATTGGTTTTGTCGCGTGATGCTTTATATAACAGTCTCGCTTAATTACTCCTGTGACGTCGATACAAAAATTTCCGTCCTGCGAGAAGTAATTGCACTCTCTAGGAAAACCGTAGGCATCCATTGGTAAAAAGGCTTTTTCTCCTTATAGGACTATAATTTTGAAGACATAGGTGGTCAAAGAAGTGAAAATTTCTACATGCTGATCCACAGTAATGCAGTAATAGATCCCGTCCCATGGAAATTTGATGGATTTATTCATTAAGGCTTTTCTGTATATATCTATACCATTTTAGATTGCAAGAAGATCTTGGATCGATAGGGAAATCATAGGCCTAATGAGTAAATCATGGTGTAAATACCTGGGAAGATCGCTTTGGCCATGGGAAGTGATATTATCCTGGAAATTTTTTTTTGGAGGGTGTGGGATTCTAGGAATCCCGGAACGAGGCCACTGCTAGGCCCATTGTTCATCCACCCATGACTACCCATGGGTAGTAGCTAGTAAACGGGATAGGCACATTCACTGACCCAGCCCCCGGTCGACTTAGTGAAAGCCAGAATACGCTCCCAGTCTTTTTCACCTGCTTGATGCAGTTCATCAAGGAAGTAGCATCCCAGGTGCCTGAGTCTTTTCCCCGCGAGTGACGGGCAGTGGCACAAAAAATGTGTCACAGTCTCCGTTTCATCCCCGCAACCCCTACAGTCGGCATCGCTAGAGCGGCCTATTCTGTGTTGATGCGCTTTAAGGAATCCGTGTCCTGTCAGAATTGAAACCAGCAGTCTTAGTGATGGTTTGTTTAGCCGGAGAAGCTTAGACGTTGAGCTAGCATTAGGTGGGCCCCACAGTTCCTTGGTTGTACTGGCGACCGGGGTCACGTCCCATAGCCGGTGGTGTTGGTTGTTTGCCCAGTTTGCAATACGCCCAAGTAGATATCTGGTTGACATCCCTGTAGGGGAGGTTTGAGAGCCGAGAACGGCCCCCTCCCTCGCTAGCTCGTCTGCTATCTCATTACCGTCTATGCTGCTATGGCCTGGTACCCATAGTATGCTAAGGTGATTTTTCCGGGACAGATCGTTAAGCTCATATTTGCAGTCCCGTATTAACTTGGATGTTACGAAGGGTTTCATCAGGGCTTTGATAGCCGCCTGGCTGTCCGCGAAAATTGCAAT
Organism: Dasypogon diadema; assembly: GCA_006980735.1. Taxonomy (NCBI): domain Eukaryota; kingdom Metazoa; phylum Arthropoda; class Insecta; order Diptera; family Asilidae; genus Dasypogon; species Dasypogon diadema. The sequence continues at coordinate 13,532 of QYTT01078161.1, read as the reverse complement.
ATTTAGCCCCTCAGTTTGCAGGGTTGCAGAGACCTGAGATATCTGCCCGTTTCCAGTATGGCTTTGACCTCCGCTTGGAAATCTTGGAAATTAAGAAGGTATTCGTCGTCAGAGAGGTGAATATATTACCTTCGAAAACCTCGATAAAAATAGTAAAAGAAAAACAGGTTCGTCCCTTTATACATTCTTACTTATATTCACTCAGAAAAAGGTTAATGACGGGAAGGAAGGTACCAATTTCTTTAAGACGCCATATCTTAGTGGGTATGGCAGATGAGCCAAAGAATCATCGCTTAAAGGATTAGCATCTCAAACCGAGACACCCTGTATAGTGATGTTTTTTGGTCTATTCTAAGATTTCTGATTTTTGTTTCATCCGTTTCCTCATCCAAAATAAGGACTCATCAGTGAAAGGGAACTAAGGATACGTCCTTACATTTTTGTTGCATTTCTCAAGCTCTTTCCATATTGCGATTTCTCCACACTTTCGTAAGGAATTTAGTGCTAAAAATTGATGTCCTTAATTCAAAGAAGAACATGCATGTATGGTGTGTTTAAAGTATCATGTAAGGATTTGCCTAAATTTGGAAACTGCCTTCTTCGTAGATCTTTTTTCTGTTCGACGATGGTTCGACGATAAGATTGATATCTGGCACAAAGGAAGTTATTACCTTAAATGCACAAAACATTGTGTCAACAGAGTATCTTAAATGTACAAAGCCAGCTGCAACCTTGGGGTGATATTCAAGATTGGCTCTGTAGCACATCTGCTCTCCATCTACTTATTCCGTGGCATAATGTTTCATTTAAAAAGAATTTGAATTTTGCTCTGAGCACTTCTTGGCTCATTTTAATGGCGGTATTTAAATGTAAATGCGTTTCATTTTTTGAGAAGTCCCTGTCAAGGGACAAATTTCAGGATAATTTCCTAGTGCTTTTTCTAAGATTAGGTCACAGTTGACGGCACAACTTAGTAATGTAATGCAAAGATTTAAGCAGAGAGAAAATTATTTGTTTTGGTCAAAGTTATTACTTAAGCCTGGCGTTGGGAACACGTTTCAGTATAATACTATACTTGTTTGAGATTTGTCAGTAGAATTCACCTTAGAGTGTTAGCTGACTTGAAAAAATTTTTCGGACAACATTTTTAGGCTAAACGGCAAAACTAACACACGAATATAAGTAAGGAAAGCTTCGTTGCAACAATACACTTCACCAAAGTTTGCGTAGGTCAAAATCATCATAAAAAATAAATCGCTAACACATTAGTGCTCTAAATATCAGTTACCAGTTATATTGAGATTTTTTCGGTTATATAGTAACTTCACTTCCATTCATTTTAACTATCTGTTTTGTGTTTGACTAAAGTATGCGACACAGACAGAGTCCTTTTGAACATGGATCCATGGATCTGGTATTCGTTTTGTAGAGTACAAAACATCGCACCTGATGGAATCTTGCCCCTGCTTCTCAACTATTGCGCCTCTTCCCTAGTTAAACCTCTGAGAAAATTATGTCATTTTTCATACTCGAAAAGTATTTTTCCATCAGTATAGAAACTGTTCCATGTTCAGCCAATTCCCAAACCGGGAGAGGCATGTGATCCCCCTAACTACAGACCAAAAGCAATCACTTTGTTTGTGTCTAAGGTTTTTGAGACTCATATCAACGCACAATTGATAAAACATCTCCAGATATTCCACCGTCGCCACGATCGCCGAAATTTTTTACGTTCGGGACGTTCAACCAGCAGCTTAATGACGTTCCTCACCGAGCGTTGGCATCACTGTCTCCATAGATTCGATGAGTCGAGGGTGGTTGCGTTGGACATTTGCCCTTTAATCAAACTCCCAGAATTTGTCAAGACCATTTGTAGAAGATCTTTGTATTGGCAATTTTCTTTCTGACCGTTCCATCTGTGCCACCGTACAGGATCATCTCCCTATATAAAATCAATGCTGGCGGACCTCAGAGCTCAATATTGTTCTCCACCCTCAATCTTCTCTTTATTAATGACTTCTTATATCCTATCTCCAATCCAAGTCGCAGTTTTGCAGATGATAGTGTCCTTTATTTCGCATACACCTTTGAATTAGTTGCTGACTCTCGCGGAAATGCTACGCGGATAACAATTGAGCAGACATGATTGAATCACTCAACGGCGACCTTAGTAAAATTCACGCCTGGGGCAGGCCCAATCGCGTCGAATTCAACGCATCCAAAACTCAAAGCTGTTTGATTTTTCTCAAAAGAACTCCGAACCGCACTCCAATCAATGGGTGAGCATTGCCAATTGTAATGGACGTTGTTAGAGGCAAGATCTAACAGAACAGTGCAGCTTCTCCTTGAGCCCAAATGTACGAATGTGGAGCATACTACCATCTTCTGTTTTCCCCGTCGACTATAGGCCAAAGTTATTTGAGCGAAATGTGGACAGACTCCTTTACTCGATCTCCTAATCCTCACCCCCTCCATCCACAGTTTCTTTTCCGTTAAAGCTGTGCTTTACAGCAGCATAGGGTATCGCCTGAGCTTTAGCTTCACTGTAGAAAAAAAAAACTATATTTTAGATGACCTTATACATAAAAGTCAAGGAGATTTAGATAGGAAGATTGTGTAAGCCATGCTAATCTATCTTTTGGGACATGCCACGTCCAAATTGAGGCGTTATGAGACTGAAGTGTGTTGGCGCATCGTCAAGCATGAACAATATACATATACTCTAAAATTTCAAACAAAATTAACAAAACAGACTACTTTATAAAAAATACTAATAATTCTGGCCAAGAGTTGTTTTGAGTAATACAACACGACCAATCAAAAATCTTTGCTAATACCTGCGTATACATTAGTTGAAAACTGCTATTGCCGCCTGGGCTGAATAAAGGATACTCATCTTCTTCGCGTAGATGTAAATGGTGAAAATTAATGACACCATCTTTTTTCTCCTTAAAAGCATGGAAAAAACCTTAGAGATTATTTCATGGTATTCTCTACGTTAAAGCAGTTTACTCACTAGGCAACGACAAAGGAAATAGCCATTCATACAGTGGTGCAGGAACTCAAGAAGGCACACAAAGCCAAGGAGATCGCCTTGTGTGGAAAGAATCTTTGACAACAAGTCTTTCGATGCAATTAAAAAGGTAGGGATGAAAAAGAGAATTCAACTAGTCACGCGGTTAAATGAATTGACTCTATGCTTAAAAGCGGGAACATAACCACATATATAGGTGGTTGTGGCTGGGCTTTTTACCACTTCAGCAGCAAGTGAAAAGGAAAGCTCTGAAAAGAATGCTATTGGGTCCTAAAGAAGCAGACCATTTAAATGAGGAGACTTGATTGGTACCCTCATAAGATAAATCTAGGTCCAAAAACTGCAACAAACGATATGTTCATAAAAAGCTTGAATGGTATTTCGATGTAGTACTTGAATACTGTCACCAATGGTGTTCCAGCGAACCATGCTTCCCATGGTTCGATGGTATGCTATACCATATCCGATGGTATAGTACCACATAACGTGCCAAATGCCGCACTTCCAAAGCCAGGTTTCGTGTCCACTATATACTAGATTGAAATGATGGCTGTTGAGGAATGCGTCAATATCTGCAATCGCACAGGCACAGTGGTTTCAATATTTACATACTCTTAAACAGTCAGGCTACGCTAAAGGCACTCAAATGCCATATCATAATATCCAAACTTATTTGGGACTGTCTCTTATCCCTTAAAAAGCTATCCAAAGAGGACAAAGTTAATGTTATGTGGGTGCCGGGACTGGAACTGGGAGAAAGCACAACACTCTGTTTGCGGGAATGGAACTCAGAGACTGCAACAAGCGAAAAAGTTAGTTAAAATTTCAACAACAACAATATTTCAGAAACAAAGTAAACAAGTTCCTTTGCCTTAAGAAGCTGGACAACAGATGTCCGTATTCTTGTAGGGCTCTTCTCAGGTCATTAACCTTTAAGGCATAATCTTAACAAAATAGGTAAGATTAAGACAGAAACGCATCTCTTCTATTTGAACCACCAGTAATATCTGAGTACTTGCTCTTCAATTGCGAAGCAATTAAGAGAAGGAGATCTTCTGACCTAGGGGAGAACTCCTCCTAGCCTGCTCAAATATCGAACACCAATCCAAGGAAATCTGGGATAATTCGATAGATGGGGATTGATTATAGATCTTTTCTAGGTGAATGCTTTATACTCCTAAATTTAATTTAATCTAATCTAAATCTTCTCTTGTAAAGCCACCTCCATCTACAAATAGCACAGAATTCGAGAAGATATGATCGTTGTGGCATTTTTCTAATAACCAAGCACAAAAATCTTTTCGCGATGGAAGGTTGTTTCCACTCACTTCCTTTGCAGATGGTGCGTATAAAGTTGATAAGTTTTTAAAATTTACTACTACACAATAATATGGTCAACACCTTCCGTCAATGCAATTCTTCTTCCTTAACAAGATTCAGATTGTTTTTGTAGTTCGTGGTCTGCCACGATATCGGGCTAGTGGTTTAAAAAATGTTCCAGTGTTATTTTACGGCGAAAGCCAAAGCTCAGGTAATATCCTATGATGCCATGCACAGCTGTGGCAGAAAAAACAATGAAGATGGGGAAGAAAAGGGATTAGGAGGTAGAGTGAAGGTGTCGGTGCATATTCTCCTGCGGCTTAAAGTCGACAGGAAAAAGAAAGGATGATAGCCTCTCCACTTTCGCACAGTTTTGCTCAAGAAGGATTCTCGAACTTCACAGTTATAGTAGATCCTCTCTTGGATAGATAGCTTTTGATGCTATTTTATATCCTTGTATTAGAATTTTTGATCCAACTTACATTATCAGAGTTTAAGTGTTTTGGAATTTACAGGATACAGGAATGGGATTTTCAAATCACTTTCAATTGTATTCAATTTCTTTAAAATCTGTAAATGAGTAGAACACTTGTAATTCACAGATAAGTGAGTGAAAAATTAAAGGTGCTTTCCCTTCTAATTGAGATGATTAGTCCTGATACCTTTCTGTCATCAATTTTCGTATTTTTTGAATATATAATTTAATTTTTAATTTGTCTCTGCAAATGTATAATGACGCACATCACAAAAAGGGACCATACACATTTCAAAAGGACGTAGCACTGTTATGACGTTAATAAATTTTCCATTGACCCCCTCTCTTCGGCTCTTTGACCCACTATCATTTACCCTTTTCCCAGCTTAAGACACTTGGGTGAGATATGACTGATTAATGATTTAATGATAATGATGATGATTTTGGGGCAGCCTCACCGTCCAATTATTGAAAACAAGGGTTCCTTTGAGCATCCCAATCTTATGTACGATGGGTTGTTCAGGGTGATTCAGGTCAAATTATCTTGTAATTTAGATCTTGGTTATTTGTGGTAATGCCTGAGAGGAGAATGTCCTGTAGAAATTCTTAATATCGTTGGGATCATCTAATAAAACACATATGCTTTCTTGCGATGCTGTAGATTTGCCATAATCATTGAATTTAGAAAAACTTGGCGGAGAAAAATAATATCTAAGAACAACTTCCACACGTTAATGTAGCAGCGACCACCTAGTTACACGGAGTGTGAAGCATTTTGCTACCTTTCAGGTGCAATAATTTCTGATAAGTTGTGAAATTCCGCGCATGTTTTCAGTTTACGTGAAAAGAATAGTGAATGTCTGGCCATAGTTGATACAAATATTGGTGCAATTTATTATAACTTTATAGGGCAATTAAATGAGATAAATGCGATACATATTTGAGAAAAATGAAATTTGGAGCTGGTGTTAGTCGACGGTTTTACTTGTTTTACTTGTTGTTTAGTGGGTAAAACGAAGCATCAATATTTATCCTCAACTCAAATGCATATGTTGTTATTAATTTGATTAGGGTTGTTTTGCTTGTTGTGTGTTGGAATACAAATAACATTTGGTTCATTCAGAGAAGCAAATTCTTTGCTTTATGAATTCGCCGAGGGCCTGTTCAGTAATTTAAAAATTTCTGCTTTCAACAACTCACTATTAAAAATATGTTTGCTTTGAGATGCGGTTTCAACGTAATAAAATTTGTGTTAAATTTGTATAATTTTCTGTTTAGAAAAGAAAGGATAGTTTGATTGTTGAGATTTGATAATGAATTTGAAATTATGCTGCCAGAATTACTGTCCACAAAATCTCCGATTGCTATTTATATTTTTTCGGTATCCATTAAAATTTTATTTCTAATAGTCAAATTTTTCCATAACTTTCTTCTAGAATACGATTACATGAAGCCAGTTGTAAGGGTGTACTCTATTAATTTGCGTATTATTCTTGCCATTCCATGGCAGAGGTTCCCTCATTTATCCCTAAAAAATCCCTTGAAACCAAGATATCTTAGTGGTTGTGTAAACAGCTGGGATATCTACTAGATGGGTTAATACAAATTGATCAGTTCAGAGGCTACTCGTTTTGCCACCCTTAGAAGACGACAGTGTATTAAAATGATTTGGAAATATGTACTAGATCAATTAAAATTGTAGTAAATTTTGAATCGATATTCCTTTTTTGTAATACCTTAGAACAGAAATTATTTCTCAAATTGAAAATTTTCTGTCCAATAGCCGTCAGTACATGAAGGTGAAAGATTATATATTTAGGACCCTATTTCTTGTATATGGTGTTCCTCAGGTATCGTTTCTTGATCCTATCCTTTCCAGCTACTATATATTCACAATTTCGCGGATGTGATTGAGGACTGCAAAATTCGCATCTACGCAACCGATGTTCAGGTATATCTTAGCTGACCTGCTGGTCAAATGGACGATTTTGTAGATCGCGTGAACTCGATTTGTGGAATACATCAAAGTGGACAATTGCGAATGGTTTACTGCTCCAGAAATTGCAGTGCAACAGACACTTCTTATTTCGCCTATCGACATAATAAATGTTCCACTCTCAGGTTTGCTTTGGATTTTAAAATCTCGCATTTGAAAAGTTGACTATTTTCTGTGAAATTGGCAAAGTTCGAGAACGCGGTGATAATCTTCAGTGACAGATTGCTGACCTTGTCGTTGTCGTATCTCACAAACTATAGGCCATTTCACCTTTGCTATCTCGAACTAGTAGCCGCGGCGATATATATTGACCTTTACCTGAAATTTGGTAATTTACTGAAGAATGTGAATTTCGCTATCGTTGATCAATACGATTGAGAGGCATTGAGGGACATTGAAGACAAAGGAATTAATAATTTAGTTGCATCTTGACATATTTCAGCACAGGATATACCCAGGTACTTATGCATACTCTACTTGATGATTACTCAGTCAATGGAAAAGCACCATCACCCTCCCTGTACCCAGAATTATTTCCCCAATGAAGGTTTCCGATTTCCGACCTATAAGCCTCCTATGCTATCTATCTAAGGTACTTGAAATCAGTTACAAACACATCTTAAATATAACTGAAGGTAGTGAATGATTATAACAGAGGTGTTATATGACTTTGCTCGATTCCTCAAAGGCCTCAGTCACCACAAACTCCATGATAAGCTCTCCAATGACACTGATATGTTGACGCACCTTTAGCAACACCCCAGTATGAAATCGAGCAATTGATGTCCACGGTAACAAACAATTTTGTTGATGAATAACAGAAGCCGCTAGTATCAATGACCGAGTAATGCATAGGGTAAGATAACATAGACTATTAATGACAAGGTAATGAAGAAGGCATGGTACTAGAGAAATTTACCTTTGCTGTTTCCGTTTGTTTCGCAATTGCGAAAGTTCTCATATGGTTATGAGAACAAAGGATGTTTTGTTGTATCTGAATGTTGTGGGGTGAGGGGTGTCTTCGAGGGAAACGACACTTCTTGTGCTTTGATTGTGTTTATTTTTTTTATCGTCTTTTCTCAATTAGTTCTTATAGCACATAATATTTTCCAATAGTTTTTATAGCAATGCTTCTTCACAAATATGTACTTCTAATAGGAAACAAAATACTTTATAACTTCCTATCACACATAATACTTTTTCCGACTATAGATTTACGACAATCAATACTTCCGTTTATCGCGTGTGCCGACAAAGAACCAACTCCTCAACTTTCTTGGGTTCACGCTTTTTAATGTCTCGGTCAATTCAGACACTGGCTAACACTTCGTCGTCACAGGTGATTAATCGACAGCACGAGACATCGTAAACATAAACAAGGAAAAGCTTACAGCTTTTCAAGTCTTTGACTTGCATTCGCTGCAGCATTTTCTGTATAGTACCACAGCTGTGAAGTATCGAGCAAAGCCGGAAGTTTGCAAACATTAAGTTCTTTGCTACCGCGATTCTTCACAGCTGAGGAATGTTGGCTAAGGTCATGCTGACACTTAGCAAGTATGGAAGTAGCAGGTGTTTCATTGCTGAACTTCTTTAATATTTCGCAAGGATTATAATGCAGTGCTTTGCGCAGTGGACCTGACATTGCGAACACAAGTTAGTTGGTCACTTCTTTCGTCGAGGCTGGTATTTTCCTAACAGTTCGTATGTTCATTATTTCATTAATGAAGTAATGAATATATATCCTACTGGGACAATCGCAAAACCACTATATCTAGATAACTAACTATGGGGTGGTCGTGGCGTAGTGCGATTACACTGTATTACAAAAAAAATTTTTTTCGAGCCCTGACACCACTCCTGCTGATACTTATACAAAATGACCTCCTAAATCGGAATATAAACTATGTTATCCGCCATCACCCACCGTTTTCGGGGGATTCTCCTCTCCTATTTTTCCCAATTTGCGATAATTTTTTTTCAAGCGTATTTTTATAAAAATAAATACAAATTCAAAAATAAATACAGTATATTTTTAACGAATTAATCATATTCCAAATTATACGTAGTTTTAAGAGTCGGAGAAAGGGGTTCGCGTTGCGCTTTTTCCTCGCAAATATAGCAGAAGCTATCGGGGTGATTTTTACACTTGCGTGGCATAAGTCAACGGTCTATCAATGGTCGACATTATAATCACAAGTAACACTTACGTACTGTAATTCACTTGGCAAAAGTCAAATCACAAATCGCAATTCAAAATCTTATTTATCAACCACAACTTTATTTTTCCTCAATCAAAAATTAACTTGGCATCAAAATACTCTCGCTGACTTTTTGATAACTCGTCTAGGATCGGTGAAATCTGGTCCGAACTGATCTCATCTTTTTTTCCATAATCTCCTTATCAAGTCCTTTTTCTAGTACAAAAAAAGGAAACAACAGAGATTTGTTTTTCATGAGGAAATATTTTCTAGAAGACATGATGCAATAAATTATTCGTAATTATTAATTTTTAATTTCACTTTACGCAAACACAAACTTTTTTTCTTAGGGATTTCCATGCTATAAAACTAGATAATAACATAATATATAATAATAATGGTACCCTGATGCATTTAGTACTTTGTGAACTCCCTACCGAAATTAAGAATTTCTACAGGCAAGTACTAAAAGCATGCAAATTTCAAATTCAAAGTGGTAATTTTATTCCGTTAAAAATTTTACGAATTTAGGGTAAACTATGCGAAACGAGCTTATCATTAAGATATTTGTATTTTGATTCATATGGATTCCTTCCTGAATATCGACAAAAGAATCCATATGTGGAAGAATTCGTACCACAGTATGTAAGCAACTAAGTTTAATTACAGCTAGATTTGTGATATTTTGAGAGAATTATGAGGACGAAGGATTACATGCGAGAATTTCGAAAGTAATTACATATGTTACTTTTGCAGACAAAGGTGTGCTGGAATATGTAGAAAACAAGTGAAAAAATTGCGAAAAAATACGGGAGATCGATTTAGTTTTAGAACTTTTCACCTTCCTAACCCTTCAGAAGAAAATTAAAGGCTACAATAATCCTTTTAAAATTATTGAAAGGTGATAAAAATAGGCGGGATCCCCCGAAAACGGTGTGTGGTGGAGGTTATATTCGGATTCAGGACACCGTTTTACATAAGAATCAGGACCGATTTGCATGCCGTACAGTGCTATTACTGTGTCGCATCTTTGTAATATTATTTAATCTTTAGTGTAGACTACAGGATAGAAGTAAAAAACTGGCAAACAAGGAGAGAAAACAAAGTTACCTAACTCACAACTGACTACACATTTTCTATATATGCCATGGCACACAGTGATGGTAATTTACGCGTAGATTTACGTTGTCTACACTCCGGGGTAGACAATGCGTAGACAATGTATAGTTTACGTAGACAATGTAAACTTTTGATAGATATATAGGCCCTATTCATGTGCTTGCGATATGTCGCAGCTTAAAATAAATTTAGAAACAATTGTGTACATTTCTTTTTTTTACGTTTTCCTTCCAAATCATATTTAAGGTAATTTTATTAAAAATATAATAATTTTTAATTAAATGCTAATTTATTTCAAATTCAGAATATTGACAGTTCCTAACATGAGATAAAATTCTTAAAATGTACTTGAGAAGTTATTTTATGTTACCGGAAATTTTATGTGATGTGGTCGTGTAACATAATATAGAATTTGACGATTTGAATATGAATTTTGTGTAACATGATATTAAATAACAAAAATTTTCCTCCAGATAGGTTCCAATATCTGATGTCTACATTGTTTACATAGATTACATTGTCTACGTGAAATATTGTGACGTAAACTACGTCATTATTTACGCGTCGATAATGGCGTAATTTACGTTGTCTAGACAATTTGCCAATCACTTTGCACATGTGGATTTTATCTTTCCAAAAGTAACTCTATGGTTGGATTCAATAAATACTGCTCTCACTTCTGCAATCCTTTCTACATGGTCCACACTGGCTGTCCGTATATAATCCGTTTAGCGCAACTTCGTCCGATTCATGATTAAAAATTTTCCTTAGAGTTATTCCATGATCCTTACACCTTATAATAATAGTAATGAGTGAGGCTCAATGTGGTCAATTTGATATTCTTAGAAAAGCGAAGTAGAGTTGTCGTCGTGGTTTTTATGCATCAGCTCTTGAATTCTTCAGAATCCGTGGGTAAAGTATGCTTTAGAGTTAATAGTCATAATTTGAGACACCTTCCACTCTTGTATATCAACTATATAAGAACTAATCATGAAAAGCATGAACAAATATTTTAATCTGAATGTGTATATATTTCTTCTTAGAATTCTCTTATTGCAATCACTAATTTACTAATACTTGTGTACCGAAATTTGATCTTATTAATAGTTACGTGTTTTGCATGCCAGTGTGGGAGCCTAATCGCAGTACACTCTTCTTGGCTTGCATCCCGTTGATAAGCGAGCTTCTGGGTTACAAACATAAACAATTGTTATTATTAATAAATAATGTATTCTAAAAAAGCTTTTATATACAGAAAATTAATTAAGTAATTTTATTGGCTGATTTAGTTAGTCAGTCAGAGATATCACATATTTTATTGAAATTATCATTCCTTCAAAAAACGAAGAAAATTTATTTATTAGATGACAAGTAAAGGAAAAAATTAAACCCATTTTTATTCATTTATCGATTTTTTCAATCCCAATGAATTTTTCAATAAAGTGCAGCTGGATAGGTCATCATAATTATAAATTATACATATATTGAATTGTTTTAATCAAGCCCGGGTGGATAGAATTTTAATTACGTAATATTAAAAATTCAGTGCACGTAGCAAATTAAATTTTCCAAGCTTTATGTGGCGTTTGTGTAATCTCCAAAATGGTGAATTCCCATAGAATTTCGGGCACTGTCAATATCCAGTTGATATATGGGTTGGGGACCGAATTCGGTTAAGAATTTGGAAGCTTTTTGCCATGGTGAATAGGGTAAAAGTTATTTGCAGGCAGTAATATGCACATACAATATTATTGTTACTCCAGGGTGCTTAATAACAATCCTATAACTCCACTTTGTTCAAAATTTGCTAAAATTGTGTTGTGCAATATTAGTTTAGAATATAGTACATCCCTTGCAGTCGAAAACTTTAATACTTCGAAATCTTCAGATGATATGTCCTACTTAAATGGGTTTTTAATCTTTTTTAGAACAATTCCCCATGAGTAAAGAGATCCAAGGAGAGTTTAAAACTTTGTTTACGTAAGTAAAATTGTTATTAATTTTGGAAAGCTCATAAATTTCAAAGAACAACCTTTATGTGGTTGGCGGTTTTTCACGTTGGGGGAGGAAATTTAAATTAACTTGTAATTTGTACAAACAATACTGATGGCATTAAAGTTCACTGTTTACGTCTCAAAAATAATAAATTTCTGGCAATTTATATCCATAAGAACTCACTGGGTTCTATATAACTTCTGTGACATATAACTGTCATAAATAGTGTTCGAAATAAAATCATTTTGTTAGAAAGGATGCTTTTGGCTCTTTTGAAACCTTAAATAAATTTGATTATCATGATACGAAAGAAAATGGAGTTTAGATTTAATTAAAAATGTCCTCAAATATATCTTTTCTGAATTTATATAAAGATTGTCATTTTTGGTGCAACAAGATTATAACTTTACAAAATAGTTTCCTGAGTTTCTACAAATAAAAAAAGTATTGAATTTAAGAGATCAGATTTTTTGAGGATGCTTTTGTATAGAATTTCTTTCACCATAATTCTCATAAACTTATACTCTTGGGTACACTAATGCTAAAGCTTTCACTATTGATAAGGTTCTGCTATGTTTTCCTCAATACTGTGTTACCAGTAAATTAACCTCGTAACGCTGAGACTGAGAAGTCTCTTTAGTAATTTAATTTTTATTTCTCAATTACTTATTTATCTATTTTATTTATTTAACCTTGTAATAGACTCTACACAATTAAGATATTAATTCTTTTAAATTTGTGTAGGACATTTAGACATAAGAAAAATATACAGAGAAAAGATAATAATAAAATAAAATAATTAATTCCAACGTTTATGTAATACTCGAATTTTAATTGACGTAAAACAAAAATGTTGACATGCATTTCATCAAAATAAAATACACATTATATCGATTCAAAGAGGCTAAAAAGTTCCTTTGCAAAATTACTTCCACTAATTGTGAGGGTATTACAGATTCTGGCGGATTGGACAAAAAATTGCCTTTCAGTTGTGAGGTACTGAAAACATGATACTCTCAATGAAAATGTTCTTTGTAAAAAAATTCATTTTATAAAAAGATAACTTGGTTTTTGTGTTGTAAATATATTACACAGTAGTAGAATGGAACGACAATTCATATAGAAATTGAGACTGCAGCCCAAAATGGGATTTACATAATATGGGAAAACATGACCGAACTGTGGAATTAAAGAGAAACATTAAGTTTACGTAAGGGGATGGAATTCAGTCTTACAGAAAATTTTACATCCAAAAAGTATTAAGGGACTTGACCAGTATGATACGTGTATTTTGAAGAATAAAAAATGCGGAGAGAGGCAATTATCGTAGAGTTGCGTATACCCTGCCAGTTAAGAGTTCGATTAAAAATAACGCCCAAATTTTTTACAGAGTTA